>CM030837.1:10139724-10149724 GCA_018105865.1 Metaphire vulgaris
TAGTTTGGTGAGCATGTTTGCAACGAGATATCTGAAGTTCGGATCCTTATGATTTCCAAGAAATTTCGTTACCACTTCTTTAAAAGATAACCAAGCCTCTTTTTCTGTAACATTCATTCGAGCCTCAAACGTATCATGTTTCATCATCTTGCGAATACCCGAATCTACAAAAACTCCTTCCTTCAATTTCGCTTCAGACAATGTAGGAAACTTTTCTACCGGGTATTTAAAACAGGGACCATCTTTTGGCAACGCCTTGACGAATTGCTTCATAATGCCAAATTTAATGTGCCGTGGAGGCATAAGAACTTTTTCGGATCAATGAGATTTGTTTTTTAAACATTTCTTACACCAGGCACTAAAGCATCTCTTCTTGGCCAGTCCTTTCTTACCCAATGGTGGTTTTTATCTATGCTATCCCATTCACATAGAAAACATGGATACTTCGTGTACCCTCCTTGCTGCCCCAATAACATTGATATAACTTTCAAGTCTCCACAAACAATCCATTCATGTTCATTGTACTTAATTTTCGACGGTATGATTTCCAAATTTCCGTAACGCTCCCTCAAGTGGACTGAGTGGCTCACCGGCAGTGTTGCATACTTGTTGCCATTATGCAGAAGAACTGCCTTTAAACTTCTTTTGGATGCGTCAATGAAAAGCCGCCAGTTGTTGCAATCATACTCAATGTCAAACATGCCCATCAACTTTGCTACATCGTTACAGTAAACCAAATTCTCGTTTTGAGTAAAAAAATGGAATGAAATCATTTTCGCGGTTCCTGTACCAAGAAAACGAAGTGCCTGTAGCTAGACGATTTTTCTGTCTCTGTCTAGAAGCAAGCAACTCAGCAGATTCTTTCGTTAAGTCTAAATCCCTGACCAAATCATTCAACTCTTGTTGTGAAAATTGTCGAGGCTCAATGCAAGGAACAGTGAACTCTTCATCTGAAAAGTCAATGCCTTCATCTGATGTGTCTGATATAGAAATATTTTCCAGTGATTCAGGAACAGAAGGTATAGGAACGTCCGGACCATGAGGTACAGGACGAATCGCACTCGGAAGGCTTGGATAGAAAAATTATTTCCTGTTTTTCAAATTGTAACCTTCCACATTGCACGAACAGAAATAGCAGTCATCAGAATGACTGGACCTCTATCTGAATGCATTGAACCCCATCCACGCAAACCTCACTTGCTTCTCGCTCTGTTCTATGCAAACGCTAAAATCTCATTATTTTATCTGACGACACCAATGCCGGGCGCGCCTCTGAGTAGAAATATGAGAAGCACTATATAAATGCTACATTACATTATTTGTAACACAATAGATTATGCAATCCTTCCGAGACTTGGTTTGGCATATCGGGGACTACGTTGGAGTGGTTCACGCCTTACCTTCAACATCCCAGTCACATTGCTTACTTGATACATTCAGATACGTTAAGATAAGTCAGACGATTGTGGACATGGAAGAGTCCTGGAGACAGAATAATAAATCAGACTGATTATATTACCATCAAGCAAAGGTTTCGAAACACTGTCAAGCAAACAAAGACATATCCGGGAGCAGATTGTGGAAGTGATCATGTTCCAGTTGTCGCACATTTACAACTCAAACTTAAAAAACTGAAGAACAAATCTCATCACATCAGATATGACTAGAAAGCTTTTGACTCTAACTAAGAGCTAAAAGGAGAATACAAGGAAACTCTCATAAATGAATTCAAAGAAATAGATAAAACAGAGGATTTAAACACTAAATGGAAAATTTTTAATGAAACATTACTTAAAACAACAGAAGAAATAGTTCCTAAAGTTACACGAAAGGCCAAACAGCAATGGATGACAAAAGACATTCTAGACCTCATGGAAGAAAGAAGGAAGGCAAAACTAGCAGACTTGAACAAATATAACCTGTTAAATAAATCAATTTAAAGAAGAATGCCAAAAAGCCAAAGAAGAATGGCTTAACACAGAATGCAAGGAAATGGAGATGAACAGGGGCATAGAAAACATTCACCAGAAAATCAAGGAATTAAGTGGGAGGAATAAGTGGATCACCAGTAGCAATTGCATAAAAAGCAAAGAAGGCCAAATACTAACAGAGGAAAATGATATTAAACATAGATGGGAAGAATATATAGAACAACTATATCATGGTGGAAGAAAAATAAAGCCCATAACAAGAAATGCAGAAGGACCTAAAATCTTAGAAGAAAAAGTAGCATCAGTAATGAAAGACATGAAAAAGAACAAAGCTGCTGGACCAGATGGCATCTCTATTGAAATGATACAAAAGGCAGGTGACATTGGAATCTCAAAGACAACTGAACTGCTAAACCTAATATAAAACAACGGAATAATTCCTGAAAACATGGGTAGGTCAATTATCATTCCTATACCAAAAAAAAAAACAAAATGCTACAGAATGTGAATAATTCAGAACAATTAGCCTAATTAGCCATTTGGAAAAATTACTTCTCAAAATACTGCTAAGGAGAACAAAAAATAAAATTAGACACAAGGCATCTGAGGAACAATTTGGATTTAAATAAGACTGGCTGTAGAAATGCAATATATATTGTAAGAATGCTAAGTGAAAGATGTATTGAGATGCAGAAAGACTTGTACATATGTTTCATAGATGATGAAAAGGCTTTCGATCATGTCCGTCATAACGAACTTTTTGAGTGTCTGGAAGGAGCAGAGATAGACGGAAAAGATTTAAGAATATTCACAGAAATATATTGGAACCAGAAAACAACACCTCGAATTAATGAAACAACTGGAAAATGGATTCAAATATTAAAAGGTGCCAGACAGGGATGTGAATTATCTCCAGAATTTTTCAATGCATATGGAGAAGAAATCATGGAAAACAAAGAAGAAGTAGAAGGAGTCAAAGTTGGTGGACAGAAAATCCATAATCTAAGATTTGCAGATGATGCAGCCCTGATAGCAGATTCACAAAAAAACTTGCAGGAACTGCTAAATCAAGTAAATACAGAAAGTGAGAAGAAAGGTTTAAGAATAAACATCAATGAAACATTCTGCCTAGTGATATCCAAGAAGAAAGGAAATGCGATATCAACATAAATGGAGAGAAAATTAAACAAGTCATTAAACATGTCATTCAAATATCTAGGAAGCTGGTTCACCAGTGATGCGAAAAGTGATTCAGACATAAAAGCAAAAATAGGAATGGCCAAAGCAGCCTTTGTGAATTTAAAACACATACTAACAAACCGACATTTAACAATGAAAACAAGGATTATGGTTCTAGAATGCTATGTTTGGCCAGTCATGTTATATGGGGCAGAAACGTGGACTATCTCTAAAGTCATGAAGAAAAAGCTTCAAGCTGCAGGTTCTTAAGAAAAATGTTTAAAATATCTTGGACTGAAAAGAAAACAAATGAATTAGTACTCGAAATGGCAGGTACACAAAGAAAATTTAAGAATAAACATCAATGAAACATTCTGCCTAGTGATATCCAAGAAGAAAGGAAATGCGATATCAACATAAATGGAGAGAAAATTAAACAAGTCATTAAACATATCTACAATACGTAAAAGACAACTTCAATTTTTTGGACATATAATGAGGAAGAAAGGCATAGAAAACCTGGTAACTACTGGAAAAGTCGAAGTCAAAAGATCAAGAGGAAGACAAAGAATGACGTATATCAGCAGCTTACTGACTGATGTAAAGGGGGTGACTACAGAATTGGAATTAATACAAGCAACACACAACAGAAAGAAATGGAAGTCCAGAAGAAGTCAACGAAGAAATACATGACACCTGAAGAAGAAGAAGAAGAAGAAGAAGAAGAAGAAGAAGAAGAAGAAGAAGAAGAAGAAGAAGAAGAAGAAGAAGAAGAAGAAGAAGAAGAAGAAGAAGAAGAAGAAGAAGAAGAAGAAGAAGAAGAAGATAAGTCAGTTAAGATAGATGTTGATGTTCTCCAGAGATCTGTTTTAGGCTCTCCTTTTCACTTATATACATCGCTTCTTTCACAGCTCTTTACTGACTATCCTTTTGACACCGACGATACGCAGTTATCATACAGAAACAATATTGTTTCTGTATGAATTCTGAAAATCTCAGAAGCAAAGGTTCACAAAGAAATTGTGAATACAATACAATACCTCTTCTAAGTCACTAGAAAATCTAACCGTTTGTCTGTAAATTTGCACTGAACCCTTGCTTGCTTGAATAAGCCTGCACTGAACCCTTAAAATAATTTTTAAAAAACTGAACCCTTTACCAGTGTTGGAGTTGTGAAATTTGAGCTGGGGGGGTCGAGGTTTTCATTTGTCTGAAATTCACTGAATAACAGAGAGCTCCATGTACCCGATATGCAATTGCTGGGAACAGTAGCGTCATTTCGCACTTTTCTTGGGGGGTGAGATAATTTTTTGGCAAATTTTGGGCAATTTTTGGGTAAATTTGGGCAAATTTTCAACTTTTTACATTTTTTGGCAAATTTTTGGCAAATTTTGCAATATTTTGCACATTAATACATTACAAATTAATTTTTCATTTCCTTGGGGGCACGGCTTCAGCCCCCCCCCCAATGACGCCCCTGGTTGGGAATGTGTCTGGATGTCATTATACACTGAACCATTTTGAACGTGGTGCGTATTAAAAATGTCAATAAGTGGTAAGGTTAGCAAATCTTTAAAGTCTTAAAAACTACAGCCTACTGCTGGAAGTCAATTTATTATGTGAAAATGTTTGATCTGTGCATTATGTCTTCTGTCTTCTTTGGTAGGCCAGTCGCTTTATCCAATGCTCCTCGTCTGCCTGATTTTAACCAACTAATGACATATTTCTCTGCGTTCCAGAATGTAATAGGGGGACCATGGATCCCAATCATTAATAAGTCATTGACAGATGACACCAACAGCCTGTTTCTTTCACTGGTGTGATAGAGATTCATCTGACTGAATCCTCTCTAGCAGTCAGCAGATGAAAGTGGCAGAACTTTCAAAACAGATATGAGAAGAATGAGATGATTCAAATTTCTTCCTAGTGTAATGCCATCAGTCTTCTTGCACATTGCATACTGTGCAACAGTTTCTGCTGCATCAGTGCAACTTATACCAAACTGCTTACACAAACTTGCAACTTGCCTCTCCCCTAAAGAGCTGTATCCAATGGGTTTGCTGGCCATGTAGACTTATTCAAACAGGCAGCAGCTTCAATTAATTCTGAAGATGGAAAACGCTGACACAGATTGTCACACATTGACTGAAGAAACTGACTTTTACGTTTCTCAAAGCTAGCAGCATCTGTAGCTTTTATCTCAATTTTAACACCTTTGTAGTGCTGGTCTTTCTGAAAATGTTCCAAAAATTTACTCATTGTTGTAACAATGCGTTTTTTGTCACCATAAACACTGCCTTCCTCATTTTCAACATCTTGACCTGCTTCACAATATTTTACCTCTTTCAATCCCTGAAGCTTATTTATGGTGTCATCGATATGACTAGCAGCAGTCAATATAGTGGCTTCCTGGCTCTGCAGATACAACGACAGCTGTTTAAGGCATCTGTTTAAGGCATCGCAAAGCATCCTTCAGCAAGCAGGTCTCACTTACAAAAAGCCAAGATTTCATTTTTTAGCAGTCCCTGGTATTTGCTCCTTTCTTTTGATGTTCGGCCATCACCCTCTGCACCCTCTGCAGATGAACACTTTGCGAAGTGGGCAACTAAAGCGGCAAAGTTGTGTAATACTGCCTTAACTGTTACAAATGATGAAAAGACCCAATGAACATCAAACACTTTCTGAACTTTCAACAGCCCAACAGCAATTTCGCTTCATCTTGCAGCTCTCGCTGATTTTTGGGAGACATGCTATACACTTTGTACAGTTCATCTACAAAACTTTAAAGTGCCAGATGGCATTAAGATCGTCAATTGAGTTATTCACAGCCAACTCTAATCTGTGAGCCATACATGCATAGTAAGTAAGTAAGTAAGTCGAAACTGAGAGAATTGTTATAATTTTAATCAAGTTCGGAAATTATTATAATTCATTCTGAATTTCAGAAGCAGCAAATGTTGGGCCAATAGCTGGGGGGGTTGGAGTCGACCCCCCAAACATAATTTTAAGAAAGAGCTAAGGGGTTGGAAAGTTAGCTGGGGGGTTCAACCCCCCCAACCACCCCGGCAACTCCAACCCTGCCCTTTACTTATTGGTACATCATTTTTAAAGCCAATTTGAATAAATTATTTGTTGTTATTTGACAACATTTCAATTAATCGGTCTGTCCGGAACCTGAGGCTAATTGTTGTTACAAGAACACGTCTTTTAGCGATCATATAAATATGGTCAGCAGAACTGCTCATAGGCAAATCAGATGCATTCGACGAATTCGTGATCTTGTGCCCAAACCCGCTCTGTATATGCAAAAGCTTTAAATGATTTAGAATTCTATTGCCCGTGCTATTAAAAAAATTCGAAAGCAAGAATAAGAAAAAATTGCGAATAACACAAATAGTACTTGCAGCTGAGCGATGAAAAAAACAAACTACAAGTAAAGAACTTTCTTTGCTTGGCAGAGAAGCCAAAAAGGAATACAATACGATAACAGAAGAAATAAAAAGAAAATGTAAAGAGTGCATTGAAGACTGGATGTTGGGAGAATGTGCAGAAATAGAACAATAAAAGTTACTTCGCGATAGAAGAAAATTGTACCAAACGATCAAAGACTTATGTGGAAAATACTTAACTAAAACAAACACGATAACAGACAAGATTGGCAAAGTATTAGAAAACTCAAAAGATATCATGAAAAGACGGAAAAGAATATCTATAATAACTATACAACACAAAGAACACTAGCAATGAAGACAACAACATCAAGAACAGAGAAGACAGTGATGTAGAAGAAATAGCTATTACATAGGTAGCGGAATATTCTCAAAAGGTTTGAAGAAGAAAAATCACCAGAGAAATGGGTAAAAGCCATAATAGCACCACTACATGAGAGGTGTTAAAACAAACTGCAATACTTTTAGGGAAATAAGCCTACTCAGTATACAGGGGAAAATATTTTAAAATATGCTACAACAAAGGCTCAAAAAATTGTTTGCCATATCTGCAAACCTTAAATTATTTATTGTTTTTCCAAATGCTGGACTTTGTTCAGCATTTGGAAACACATACGATCAGAAGAACAGTAGAAAAATATTGCGAAGCCAAAGAATATACCACAATTTCATCGACTTCTAACAAGCATTTGATAGCATAAAACATGAAGCACTCAAACATTACGATAACCCAGAGAAGTTACTAAAGCTCTTAAAAAGGTTCGCAGTTTACATAGATGGAATAGAAACAAAAGCAGATAACCTACAAACATTAATTAATGAAATAAGCAAGGCAGGAAAAGAAGTTGTAATACAAATAAATGCACAGAATACTAAGGCGATGGTCACGGGGAACAAGAAGAGAAAATTAGTCTCAAAATAAAAGAGGAAGTAATAAACCGAAATAATGGACAGAAATTCGTATATCTAGGATTAGTGCTGACAGAAGATGGACTCAGCGAAATAAGACATTATAAGAAGAATTGGACTAGCAAGTGCAGCATTTGGAAAACGTTAAAACAAGACTAAAACTATATAATACACTAATTGAACCAAAATTATTATTATATTGATTAGAATGCTGGACCATAGAGATTAATGAGAGATAAACCAACCAATCAATCAATAAACTTCTATGGCGCCACTATCATAATGCCCAGGGCATCAGCCGATGGCGCACCAAATCCAAATAAAATTAGAGCCAGGTCAATCCGGAAGATCAGTCATAACAGCGGGGGAGCAATCTAAGGGGGATAAGCCAAGTCAAACAGGCAAGTTTTAAGACCAGATCTAAAAGATGATAAATTTTTAGTTTTACGAAGTGATATTAGTAATGAATTCCAAAGCTTAGGGCCACACAATGAGAAACAACTAGTGCCAATGACAGTGCGAAAATAAGGAACAACAAATGAAAGTCCTGCCGAATACCTAGTTGATTGAGTAGTAGGTCAAGGGATTAGTCGCATTTTAAGGTAATAGGGTTCATTACATAATATGGTTTTAAATACCAAAAGACAAATTTTATAATTAATTCGGTATTTGATAGGAAGCCAATGTAGGGACTGTCTAGCTGGAGCTATATGTTCAAATCTTGGGAGTTTTGGATATTACTATAACTAAGGAATTTTGTACTCTCTGGAGTTTCTGCATATTTGAATTTGTGATGCCAAAAAGCAAGAAATTGCAATAATAGAGGCGACTAGATACCAATGCATTGGCTAACTGAATAAGAACAGGCTTAGGGAGGAGATGTCTGATGCGATAGATGTCCCGAATGTGATGATGAGAAATTTTGCAGACTGAATTTATGTGACTAGTAAAAGAGAGAGGAGTCAAATATCACACCAAGGTTGCGAGCAGAAGTACTTCTAGGGACAACAGTGGAATCTCCTAATACTACGGATTTCAGAGATTCAAATTTAGTCAATTGAGCTGGAGTACCTAATAGCAAGAACTCAGTTTTTGATGAATTTAAAAGAAGCTTATTTGAATCCATCCATGACTGAATATTAGTAAAGACAGTGGATAGAGTCTTAAGGGATGAGTTAGAAGAAGATTGATCAAAAGAGATGAGAATTTGAGTATCATCAGCATAAAGATGATACGCTACTTGATGTTCATCATGAAGTGAACCCAAGGGGGTTGTATAGAGAGTAAATAACAGTGGTCCAAGAACCGAGCCTTGAGGGACACCACAAGACAGATCAGTGGGAGTTGAGAGATTCTCATTTATTATCACTGATTGAGTGCGGGGATGTAAATATGAAGAAAACCAATGTAAAACAATGTCAGAGATTCCAAACCAATGTTCAAGACGATGAAGAAGAATAGAATGATCAACAGTATCAAAGGCGGCAGATAGGTCAAGAAGTAAAAGAGCAGTAACTTTTCCAGCATCAATGGCCCGAACAATATAATCATGGACTGCCAACAGAGCCGTTTCGGTAGAGTGGTATTTTCGGTAAGCAGACTGGAAAGGGAGGTAATGTGGACTAGAACACAAATGAGCATGCATTTGCTTAGCAACAATCCTTTCAAGAATTTTCGATAAGAAATTAAGATTAGATATAGGTCTATAGTTAGACAAGTCGTCAGGAGAGAGAGATGGCTTTTTAAGTAGTGGGTGAACAACTGCATGAGCGAATGCAGAGGGGAAACACCCTTCAAGCAATGAAAGATTTATGAAGTTTGTTATTATTGGACCTAAAACATCAAAACAATCTCTGAGGATTTGAGTTGGTAGGACATCAAGGGTACATTGACTAATTGGTGATGTAAAGATTATCTGGCGAACTTCATTAAGGGTGGTAGGTTTAAAGGAATTAAGAGGAGTTGGTGGGGATTTCGGAAAAGAGAAACCAGTTGAAGAAATGATCTGAAATTTTAGGCGAATGGTAGATATTTTATTGGAGAAAAATTGGCAGAAGACATCTGGGAGTGATGATAAAGAGAAGGAACCAGGTGTTGCACTTGACTTTTCCCTATGGAGATTGCTATTTAGAGATTTCCAGAGTAGATAAGGATTTGAGGAATTTTGCGTGACAAGATTAGTTAAATAGTTGGATTTAGTTAAAGAAATTAATTGATGATTGATGATTGCAAAAATTAAGGAGTCAGCAGAAGACAAAGAATAGGAAACAAATTGTCGGAGAGAAGACAGAGCAAAATAAACGACGCTTGTATCACGGCAGAGTGGGTTACGTGCTGGAGCCTCAGGCTGACGGAGCGGATTCAAGCCCCGTTAATGCCTTAAACACAGGCAGTAATGCCTTCTAAGCCACTTTGAATCATGCTAAGTTAAATTAAGTTAATACAGAAACTAAGACTGAAGTGGTTTTGTCACGTAGAAAGAATAAAGGAAGAAAGGCTACGAAAGAAAACACTAACACGACTGTGTTGAAG
>CM030837.1:10154724-10274724 GCA_018105865.1 Metaphire vulgaris
AACTAGAGTCAGACCAAGCTGCAGTTTACAGTTTCGGCCTAAGCCTAACTTGGGCCGAAACTGCAGTCCTACATTTGGCCGAAGCCGGAGCTAAGCCGATACTGTCTGTAATAGATTCGGCCGAAGCGGAAGCCGAAGCTGTCATACGTGCATACGTGCAGTCATACGAGTTAGAGATGTTGGAGCTGATAAATACGCACATGATTAACCTTCGTAATGCAACTTGTTTATTTTCCTTGATCTCACAACCCAGGGGCAAATTACCACCCGTGTAATTTGTGTAAATATTGACATAACAGCGTGTAAAAGAAAAGAAGTATTATACAATGACAACAAGAAGTAAGAGCCATATTGGAAAAAAATTCAAATTGTTATGGCTGTCTGAATGTTACTATTCTCCTCCTCCTCCTCCTCTTTTTCTTCTTCTTCTTCTACTTCTCCTTCTTCTTCTTCTTCTTCTTCTTCTTCTTCTTCTTCTTCTTCTTCTTATTATTATTATTATTATTATTATTATTATTATTATTATTATTATTATTATTATTATTATTATTATTTTACTCTTATTGCTTCTCTTAGGCTGCCTGTATACTTTATTCGTTGTCTCCCTCTTGCTTTTTTGACCTTATATTTTCCTTGTTATGACCAGATGTGTCTATTTGGCCTACTATTTAGTCTCACATTCACATTGTCAGGCACAGTTAGTACATGAGAATTTCTTTTAGTACATGAGAATTTCTTTTCGCTGTGATTGTCACACGCAAAATGCTCGCATTTTTAAGAGACCGTATAGACTTTCCTTACAAAACGAGTAGAAGCAAAAGCAGAAGCAGTGAAGGGGATCAGTGAAGAACAGTACGGATTCAGGAAAGGCAAAGGTACCAGAGATGCAATAGGAATTCTTAGGGCGCTGGGAGAAAGAAGCATAGAAAGGGGCCTTGAAATCTACATCTGCTTTGTGGATTATGAAAAGGCATTTGATCGAGTGGACTGGATAAAACTCATGAGGGCACTCAGAAGAATGGGAATAGACTACAGAGACAGAAAACTCATCGGAAACCTGTACAAAAACCAATCAGTGTATATCCGTGTGGATGGAAAAGACTCTGAACCAGGAACTCTGGGAAAGGGGGTGAGACAGGGATGCCCTCTCTCACCGTTGCTGTTCAATATCTACACAGAAGAACTCATAAGAGAAGCATTTGAGAACATAGAAGATGGAGTAGTGGTGGGTGGAAAAAGAATAAGGGACATAAGATTTGCTGATGACCAGGCAATTATGGCAAACACCAACCATGGATTGCAGAGGTTGATGGACTCTCTTAATGCAACATCAAAGGATTACGGAATGAAAATCAATTTAAAGAAGACAAAGGCAATGAAAATCAGCAGACACGGTGGAGAAATGAAAATAATCATTGATGGAGTGGAAGTAGAACAGGTAGAAGAATTCTGCTATCTTGGAAGCCTGCTTGATGAAAACGCAAAGTGTCATAAAGAAATAAGGAGACGAATTGCCATGGGGAAAGAAGCCTTTATGAACAGAAGAGAACCACTGAGAAGGAATTTTAACCGAAATCTGAAAAAACGATTGGTCAAAACACTCATCTGGCCAGTGACACTCTATGGATCAGAAACTTGGACGTTCAGAAAGGAAGACATAAAGAGATTAGAGGCATTCGAAATGTGGATCTGGCGAAGAATGGAAAAAATTAGCTGGACGGAAAAAATAACAAACGAAGAAGTCATGGAGAGGGTAGAAGAGAAGAAAAGCCTAATTAACACTATTCGTACAAGACAAAAGAAGTGGATAGGTCATGTTCTGAGAGAAGAATCAAACCTACTAAGAGAAGTACTAGAATGGGAAAGCACAGAAAGGGCGACCAAGAACATCGATGCTGGAGTGGATGTTCGACACCACGGGGAAAAACAAGTATTCAGCCCTAAAGATAAAAGCTCAAGATAGAGAGGAGTGGCGACGCTGGAGTATTGAACCTGTCTTTGGACAGAGCACCTAAAGAAGAAGAAGATAGACTTTCTGTTTTTTTCTTGAGCACATATAACATCGTCCTCTTTTTTGTTCATGTTCTGCTACAGCAGCCCTGATGTGTCCTGGGAATTGACTTAGGCCTACTCCACAGAACTGCAATGCCTACTTCACTTTAGGTTGATTAGCTATTTGAGGAATCGTTGTTGTTGTCGATCGTTGTTGTATCCAATGTTTGCACATTTCTTTGCCAAGTTGTAGAAGAAGATAAACAGCTGTATAGTTTGAACAATTTTATTACTGATATGGCATACCTTTACATTAGATGGGTATAGATTATAATGCTTTAAACTGATTCAAGTATTATAAGACCAAATATTAATCAGGTTACTTGAACCGAAAGTGAATCTGTCACTAAGCAGTAGTTGAGCGTTGGAACAAAACGACTCAAAGCATTGGAATCGGGAATATAAATTGATTAAATAAGATTATTTATGAAAGTCACTTCATTTGAACAATCCGCTGTAAACCCATCACATCCCCCTAATCCCCATATTGGATCCAATAAATTTATGATCTATACTAACTATCAAAAGCATATGCTACAATGGCTCTATTGATCCTTATTCGTTAGGCTACTTATTCTAAAGAGTAAGCCTATACGTACACCTCGTAATCAAGATTATTTACTTGATAACAACCAATACTTTTACAGTCATCAATTGACGCTTGAAAGTTTCGGCGTATAGCCTAAGCCGAAGCCGAATTATGAAATTATTATGAAAGCGATTAGGCCGTAGCCGAATGTTGGCCGAATCTGACAGATTCTTTAGATTCGGCGCCCAGAATCTGACAGATTCTTTAGATTCGGTGCCAAAGCCGAACTTCGGTCTGTCTCTATGTTCAACAAATCGTACAAATGACATTTGTTAAATCGCCCAAGACTTTGGCCTCGGCCACGGCGTTGCATAAGTTGTCTTGATGATGATGATGATGATTATTATTATTATTATTACTATTATTATTACTCTAATAATAATAATAATAATAACAATAATAATAATAATAATAATAATAATAATAATAATAATAATAATAATAATAATAATAATAATAATAATAATAATAATAATAATAATAATAATAATAATAATAATAATAATAATAATAATAATAATAGAACATGGTGGATCAGATGATGACATCAAACGAAGAATTGGTCTTGCTTGCGATGACTTGTGCAGCCTTCTACCATTATGGAGATCCAAGGCTATGACGTGTATAGCTCGGAGACCTTGACTGTGGCGGCAGAAACACAATGGAAGCTGCGATCATACGAAATCAGCTGTCTTTGAAAAATTACACTGGTCAACAAATTTTATGCAAGTTTTTGTTTCCTCTACAAATTTTGGTGAAACTAATAGATTTTGACTTGCTGAACACAAATATGTAATTAGAATTTCTGTATCACGTAAGGTTTTTAAGAAATCGACAATTTAGCATTTAGTATTGTAACGTCTTCTGCAACATAATCCTACAGAAGGATCTAGGCAATAATGACAAGACATGAGAAAATTAGAAATGTTTTGCTGTAGATTTTCGTTTGTAGTCACTGTCCTGTGCTTCACGTATCAATGACCAACAGTAGTCTCCGAGGATAGACGGACTCCACTTTCCCTGGTAGCGTTTCTCGATGCTGGCAATGACTTTGTGAAATCTTTCACCATGTTCATCACTGACGGCGCCGAGATTGTCCGGGAAGAAGTCCAAGTGAGAATGAAGGAAGTGTATCTTCAGTGACATGTTGCATTTCATTGCCTTGTAAGCTTGTAGCAGATTTCCAACTTGTTCAACATAGTTTGGCGCCTTGTAGTTGCCCAGAAAGTTAGCAACAACATCCCTGAAGGCTGTCCAGGCAACATGCTCGGCACCCTGCAGAAGGCCCTCAAAGTGACTGTCCTTGAGCATCTCTCGAATCTGTGGGCCAACAAAAACGCCTTCTTTTATTTAAGCATCACTGGTGCGTGGAAACCTCTGTCGTAAGTATGTAAAGGCTTCACTTTCTTTGTTCATTGCTTTGACAAACTTTTTCATTAACCCAAGTTTGATGTGCAAAGGTGGGAGATAAATGTTCTTCGGATCAACGAGAGGATCATGTTTAACGTTCTTCTGTCCTGGAACCAAGTCCCTGCGAGGTGGCCAGACCTTTCTCACATACTGTAATGTGAATCTCTAGCTCGGCTGTCCCACTCGCAAAGAAAGCAGCAGTACTTGGTGTAGCCTAGCTGCAGACCGAGTAGAATTGCAACAACTTTCAGATCTCCACATATATTCCAGTTGTATGTCGAGTATTCTATGTGTTTCAATAGCAGCTGCATGTTCTCATATGTTTCCTTAATGTAAGCAGCATGTCCAATGGGTACTGAAGGGTATGAATTGCCATTGTGCAGCAAAACAGCCTTTAAACTTAACAGCGAAGAGTCAACAAAAAGTCGCCATTCGGATGGATTGTGCTTACAGCCGAAAGCAGAAAGCAATCCATCAATGTCAATGCAAAAAATAAAAAATAAGACTGTCATTTTTTTGAAGAATGGAGTCAAGCCTTCATGCCGTTTACGAAATTTGTGTACCTGGAAAGATCAGATTTCATTCTTGCAACCTAGATCCAAGTAATTCTGCTTGATTTTTTGACAAATCTAAGTCTCTGACCAGATCATTGAGCTCTGCCTGAGAAATCAAATGAGGATTGCTGGATGTCGATGGCTCAAACTCTGGGTCTTCCGTAGCTGAATCATCAACTATCTGCACTGCAGCATTTCATCTGTCTCTGCATGCTCGTCCTCATCCTGCAGTGTCCAAAACTCGGGGGGTTTGCAACAGGAAGACTCTCGTCGTGTGGAACTGGTCTCATTGCCGAGGCAAGGTTAGGATACTCAATAGACTTCCTATTCTTTGAAGAAAATCCTGTAACGTTCGTCATGCAGAAATAGCAATCCGTTACATGATTATTCTGCTCCCTCCATATCACTGGTATGGCGAATGGCATGAATGGACGCTTACCCAAGCTCAAGCCCAAGCCAAGCTCGCAGACTGGCAGCACAAGATGAACAACATATATGAGGTGCACATACTTTGTCCTGGTCGCCAATTTTGCACCCAAAGTATAACTCATATCCTTTCTTTATGATTGCTGTCATACTCCGCTTCTGTGATTTCAACGTCAACTCTCCACAGATGTAGCAGAACGTGTCACTGCTATTGCGACATCGACTCGACATTTCAGAAACTTGAATTAAATTTGTTATTATATTCAATTCACAGCCTTTAACTAAACAGTTATATCTCATCAAATAGAAAGACTGCAGCTGCTTCCTAGTGCTGCTTGGTATTTATATAGGACTGCGTAACCATAGCAACAATACATGCTAGGCATGTATTCTTGAAGACAGGCTTGGGCGCGTCTGGGCATGTCTGGACATGCCTAATTATACTAATTTTCAAAATCCATGTAGTTAAGTGAGCCAGCAGTGCATATTACATCTGTTATGGCGGTCACATAAGATTCTTGCCTAACCTGAATACCCACAACTCAGATAACTCTCGAAAACCACGATTTTAAAATTTTTATAATTTAAAAATTTAAAATGAGCTTTTTCTCAAAAAACTTACGTGATAGGAAAATCTCAAAATTATTCCTGTAATCAGCATGACAAAATCTACCTGGAACACCAGAAATTGCACAGGAAACAACAACCTTGTTGACCAGTGTTACAGGCGTTTCTAAAAGAGATCGGAAAAGAAATGATGACATAAAGATGACTGTAATCAAGGAAGATATCGTTGATAGAATCCAGATGAAACGACTTTGAGAAGAAAGAAAAATACTCAGAAAGAGGATTGGAGCAGAAAATACGGCCGAGTATAAAATAATGTGTAAAGTTGTAAAGAAGAGTGCAAGATCAGACAAAAGAAATTGGATAGAGGAGCAATGTGATGCAATAAATTAAACAATTGGAAGCAACAGAACAAGAGAAGTATTCAACTTCAAGCCAATAAAGAGACTTAAAGGAGATTTCAAATCATTGCCAAGAAACATTAAAGACAAAGCAGGGAAATTACTTAAAGAAGATAGTCCATCGATAGCGATAGTATCGACTGATCGATAGATCAGTCCATCCAAAAGATGGACTGAATACATCAGAAAACTATACGCAGACACCAACGAATATGGAAGCAACATCTTGGATGCGTTAAAGTCAAGAGATCATCAGAATATGATAATAAACGTGGAATCTTGAAGGCTAAAGCAGAAAGAGAAGAGCAATAAAGAGACTAAGAAATAACAAAAATTGTGGCATTTATGGAATTCCAACAGAACTGATAAAAGCAGGTGGACCCCATATTTTTGAAGAAGTGTTAAAAATCTTCAGCACAATTTGGGAAACCTGGAAATGGCAAGAGAATGGTGCAAATCCATCTTAATAGCATTACCGAAAAAAAGAATTAATGAAATGTGAAATTGCAGAACAATAGCCCTCATCTCCCACCTATGCAAAATAATGTTGAATATCATACAGAGGAGTTAAGAGGTGCAATCGATGAGGACTTGAATGAGGTTTCAAGAAAGAGCGTAGTACAATCCAACAGATTAGATTGATAGCTAGAGAAGCGTTAGGCAAATCAAAGAGTCTGTATCATTGCTTCATCGATTTTAAAAAGGCACTTGATTCGATATGGCATGAAGGTCTGTGACTCACTGACATGTTTAGGAACGCCATAAAAACTTATTTGAACCATAAGAAGTTTGTATGATATGTCAGAAATGGTAGTTTAAAACAACAAAGACTGAGTGAATGGGTGAAGCTGGCAGTTAGCTGGCAGTTAGCTGGCAGTTAGCTGGCAGTCGGCAACGAGACCCGATCTCACCTCATCGCCATCTTAGAAATCATTTTAGAGAAACTGGAGGCCAAAACACAAGGAGGTGTCATGATTCAGGGGCAGCAAATTAAAGATCTTCGATTTGCTGATGACATTGATCTGATGGCTGAGAGTGAGGAAAACTTGCGGAAGCAACTCACAGATGTATTATTATTATTATTATTATTATTATTATTATTATTATTATTATTATTATTATTATTATTATTATTATTATTATTATTATTATTATTATTATTATTATTATTATTATTATTATTATTATTATTATTATTATTATTATTATTATTATTATTATTATTATTATTATTATTATTATTATTATTATTATTATTATTATTATTATTATTATTATTATTACAACGTACTGATTAATGTGGTAACTCGTCCTAAAAGAACTGCGTGAACACATACAAAAACACAAGAAATCACAAGTAGCTCCTGCGAAAAAGCCAGGTTTTAAGCTTCTCTTTGAAGGTGTTGAGAGAAGGAGAGAGCTGCACAAATGGAGGCAGACAGTTCCACGCTCTCGACGCGGCCACAGGGAACGCACGATCACCGACAGTTCGAAGGCGCATCCTAGGAACGACCAGTGAGGTGGAACGGGCGGATCTCAAGCGTTGCCGACCTTCCAAGTTAGCTACTCGTACCAGTTCAGTCGCCAGGTATGCAGGGCCGACACCATTCAGGCATCGGTAGGCTAGTAACGCGAGCTTTAAGTGGATTCTTTCTGGCGCTGATAGCCAGTGCAAATCACGAAGCGATGGAGTTACGTGTTCACCTGGTGGAATATGGCAGATCATACGAGCAGCAGCGTTAAGAACGGACCGAAGACGATTGAGAAGGTATTTCCGTATTCCGGCGAGAGTAGCATTGCCATAATCTAATTTGGTCAACACCAGAGTGGAGACCAGTGTTTTGAGTGCAGTGGCTGACACTGAGCGACGAATACTTCTAATCAGCCTGAGGGCATTGAAGCATCCAGCCACAGTCTTTGAAACGTGTGACCTCATTGATACGGTGCTATCCAGGAATATCCCGAGGTTCCGTACCGACGACACCGGCTGCACATCAATTCCATCGATAAGTATGCAGGTAGACGGTATCAAATGTTTCTGTCTTTCAGCAGCCAAACCAAAGGACCTCGGTCTTAGCAGCATTGAGCTGTAACCGATGCGACTTCAGCCACTTGGACAACTCTGTCAAGCACAGCGTGATTCTCTGCTGGAGCAGTTCGGTTGTCGCAGGGGAACAGCTCCCGTATACCTGTGTATCATCTGCATAGAGATGAGCATACAATCCAAACCGCTGAACGATGCTCACTATGTCAGCAATGTAGAGCACGAAAAGAATAGGTACCAGGACGGACCCCTGTGGAACCCCGCGCAATACCTGGTTCAGCGGCGTAGCAGAGTTGGCGCAGCGTACGTGCTGCGTGCGATTCGATAGGTAGGCAATTCGGACATCTCGGTGAAGAAGAGTTGCGTGATCGCGCTAGAACCAGGTCTATAGACCACGGCCAGCACGCACGACTCCACGGATAAAACACGAGCACTCACCAGCTCGAAGGTTTGGAACTGTCGTGAGGACTTCAGTGTAGTCAGTCGAATGCCAGGGACAGCACAGATGGCTACGCCGCCGTGGTTCGTGGTAAGGCAGTCGCTGTTATCATGGGTACGAGGGCGTGCCCTCTCAACCACTTGATAGCCGTCTAGAAGAAATTGCCCTATACAAGCAGAGTTCTCATCGTGCCACGTCTCACAAAGGCCGATGACCTTCAGCGAGTGACTCTGGCAGACTTCTTGTAGATCGTACAGCTTATTGTTCATCGAACGTATATTCAGAAGTCCGAAGGAGATTGTACTGCCCACGGCTTCGGTGTGTCGGAGAGTACGAACAGGCAGAATATATGGCGGACGCCGGGCTGTCGACGAAGGTAGTCTATCACAGTTGAAGTCAGTGTAGATAAAAGCACCATTCTCGATCGGCACCAACTTCGGTCGGAAATGTCTCCGGCCTGATCTCTTTACCGCGGTAATGACGAACTCGACGCTGGGTCTCACAGAGTCTAAGAATTCCGAATTCAGACAGTAAATCGACAATGCGAGGTGCAGGACGATCACCGCGAGAACAAGCCAGCAGCTCTGTCGACGAATAACGTAACGTTCGCATAATTTCAACTCTGTAGTTAAGACAAGAAACGTAGCGAAGAAAACAAACAAGCAGCAGCCATATTGATCAACGGTAATTAAAATCATAACGGTGTTGATGCAGAGATCGTTCCATTACTGCAAAAATTCCCCGTAAACACTCGAATTAGAGTGAAACTGACGCTAGTATCGAAATTACTGTCGAACTTTACGAAATGTGGTGAATCACGAAAAGCCTAACAAGAGAATAGTCCGATAAAATAACAGTAAATCGCACGATCGGAGTTTCTTGGCAGCCACACGCGGCGCCACCTACCGACTTTTGTATACCAAACCAGCAAAGAATATGGATGACGCATTAACAGAAGCAAAACAAAACTGATGGTTATGGGAAACAACAATGGAGTTAAATTACATGTTGATGGCGAAAAGTGGGAATGTGTTGATCAGTTTATTTACTTGGAAAGTCTAATAACCGAAGATAATGACTGCAGCAGGGAGATAAGAAGACGGATTGGAATTGCAAGCAGTACTTTTTGCCAATTTAAACCTGGAAAAGTCAAAACAGCAGCAGATTCAGCACAGACACTAAATTTCGAATTATGGACACATGTGATATCTGCCTTACTGTGTGCATGTTAGACAACAAGACAGATTAAAACTGAACACACACACACACACACACACACACACACACACACACACACACACACACAGTGTGTGTGTGTGTGTGTGTGTGTGTGTGTGTATATAGCTACGTGACTAGTGACTACATCATGTTGACAAGTGACTTCCGACTGTTGCATTCCGGAAAATATTTTTTTACAAAAAGCCCTGTATGTATGTATGTATATATATATATATATATATATATATATATATATATATATATATATATATATATATATATAATATCCAAGGTCAGTGGAAATTGACTATGTACTTTACAATGTCAATATCGTGATGGAGAAATCTGATATTCAGCGTATACAAATCTTGTAGTTTCACTAAAGATTGTAGAGTAAACGAAAACTAAAAAAATAGTAGTGTATTTCAAATATAATTAAAAATTTTGTTTAAACATTGCGGCATTTTTTGGGATAAGAGAATAAGCTATAATTACAACTTTTTTTGTTTTTGCTTTATAGCAACCAGAGACGTCAACTTATAAATCGCCTGGTGGATTTATCCCTGCTTACTGCTGCAGTAAGTTAATTTTATGAATCGATAAGCCGCCGACAATTTATTTGCTATTTATGATGCCAGCAAAGCCGAAGGTTACTTTTCTTCTGTCATTGATTTACACGAGTCACGAGAAATCTGCTTTGCTATCAATCCTATAGGCAATTCCAGTTGCGACACTTTGCATCGTAATATCATGCCACGTCTCGCTTTGTGGCTGTAAACTTTTGAACTGGCTGCAGTTATATCTTTGATTGCTATTTCTGCAGCTTGTGCATGGCACGGTATATGAGGTAGTAGGCCTATACTTGGTTCGTCAGAAGTAAGCTGCTCATGAGCTGGATATCTGGACTTAAATCACGCCCTTCTTGCACTGCTAATCAAGCCTTTCGGAAATAGAGCTGATCACAATTTCGGTCTGTTTCTAATATTTTCATCAACATTCAAACCCTTTCCTGAAACGGGTAAGAAGTTAGCTATAGGCAGGTCTTTTGCAGCATAGTCAAGAACTGATGCATCTAGTGATGCAAAGTACTTTCTAAAAGGAAGTTCATTAAAATGCAGCATGCACACAAGCCACTGGAAGGACCTTCCTGAACTCTTCCAACCTTCAGATGATTCTATTAATTTTTCCAGTATTATTATTTGTACCATCGCATGCTAAAAGCTGAGAGGCTTTCTGTTGGATCTGTATCATTTATAATAGAATCTCATTAGCAACATCTTCTGATTTACTACTGCTAGGTACAACATGATCTATATAGTGATCTCCTGGAAAAAATACAATGATATAGTGTTCTTCCTTTATAGTCCTTCGGGACCCTTAACCATTTACCCACGTAACATCCTGCTTTCCATCAAAACCAATTCATTGTAGTTTCTGCTTCGCATCATTATGCTCAACATTAACATTCTTTCTCAAAAAATCCTTTGGCGTCGCAACTTGAGCCACTGTTGCTGGAGACAACATGTTAAAGTCTTTAATAACTTCATTAGCAATAAGGCATGCATCGCGGTCACTTATTTTGTCAACTTATTTTGCCGCGACCAACTGATTTCCAGCCTTTTCCAGCCTTGAGGTTCCAACAGTATGCTTTAAAAACATCCCCACCCATAGGAATTTGTCGCTTAGGAAATTCTACTGCTGGTCAGGGCCGCTGAGAGAAATTCCGGGCCTCTGTGTAGAAGAGCCAACGGGCCCGCCTCTGTGTAGAAGAGCCAACGGGAACCTGACAGCAAGCCGACAAGTCTGAAAATTCATCCCTTTTTTGCTTGTCGCTTTTGACGAAACGGTGTTGCAACTCTCAAAAACTAGTGATTACCTTTTTTGCTTGTCGCTTTTCCCCCCGCTGTTTATGATGTCCTCGGCGCCCGGGCCCCCCTTTAACTCGTTGGGCCCTTGTGCATATGACATGTCGACCTCCTTTTTCTCTTATTCCTGTTAATAATTTATCTTCATCATCGGCCCGGGCCCCTCTAGGCCGCAGGGCCCCCGTGCATTGCCTCTGTCCCCATCTCGGCGGCCCTGCTGCTGGTCCGAGCACAAAGTGTTCTACAACACTCACTTATGCAAATCGATGCCATGTTGGCTCATAAAGAAATTTAAAAAATTATTTGTATAAATCAACGAAACCTGAAAGATAACAATAATAAATGTTTATTGGACGTAATGAAAGCAAATAAATATATAAGTAAAACATATGAACATCACATATTGCATCATAACATATAACAATGTATAAGAAAATTGCAAATATTTAAGCCAAAGTTGGAACCTCGTAACGATATCAGAATTTACTTTCTTTAGCATTTTAGCAAGACACTGATGTAAGAGCAACTTTTTAATCATGTTAGAACAAAAACAAAATTTTCGACCCACCCTAATATATATATATATATATATATATATATATATATATATATATATATATATATATATATATATATATATAGCTATAATATAATAATTATACAATGAACTAATAATTCACAATGAACTGGACCGTGGAATGGGCGCATTGATCTCTTAAACAATCTCCCGTATTTCGACTTTGATTAGCCCTATCTGGCAACCCTAATAATATGATCAATTTGACTAGGCACAGTTTTCATCTGAAAACTATTCAGTTACAGCGGAAGTTTCAAAATCATGGGCCGACCGCTCGCATAAAGTGGCCCGTGAGGACTCCTCAATAAATAACTATAACCATAGCATGACTTATTAAAGTGGCGTAGGAAGCATTATTGCCTGTGTGAAAGCCACTAAGACGCTAGCGGGACTTAGAACCTCGCACCGTCAGCCCACAGCTCGAGCTTGTTACCCACTCTGCAACCTCTGCGATATAAATTAATTTTTAGTCAATATAAACAATTATGCAATGTTTTCCACCTAATTTGAAATAGCGTTTAAAATTTTTAAAATGGTTTTGAAGTACTATTGTTCGAGACCGGAACTAGTCCCAGATTTTCGTATTGTCCGTCGCCTCCGTCGGCCATCGTCGCTCGAGAAACTGAGCGATCGCCATCCGCGGCAGGCGGCTCGCACTTCGCGGTCCCCTTCTGCAGTTTGCTTGGATTAAAATCTCTGTGGTTGTATGGAAGAAACGGTCGCAGACTGGACGAAACTGTTTTGCTTCAACTTGATGCCGTCATGACCTTTACGTGCTGTGGCGGCGGGTGCTCTTAACTTGCAAAACTGCCCAACTTCTAGAGTCTAGAAGTTAGAACTTAGAAGTTACTAGAAGTTACAACATAGTTGGTGTCGTATATACACGTATATCGCCAAACTGGCGCACCAAACGATGCTGTCTGAGCAAATGGTAAGGCCACGATCAATTCCAGCTCGACTTCGCCGGCAACACCCTTCATGAGAGCGTCATCCTGATTCTGTGGCGTTGTACACATACATAATTATATACGTATATAAATGTGACCCGCTGGAGAAAAAGTACCATTTGTGGGGTTCTTGAATTAGATATACTGCATATATTGAGGTTATATTAGCTCAGTCACAGCAACGTTTCAAAGAAACATACTTGGTCATTTCAGAGATACCAACATCCAAATATCATGCCTATCAAATTCAAGTTTCGACAAAATTGACCATTTACAACATTAAAGCGTTCAACGGTTTATAACTATACAAGATTTACGGATGAAATTTTATCTAAGTATTAATTGTCACATATGCAAACTATCTCTAAAAGTTTAATCCGTAACTATTCATAATTTATCAGTAGAAAATTTAAATAATTATAATTATTAATATTCTTCTTTCTTTTCTTCCGTCTTTCCCTATTTGGTGGACGATGGGTCTGAATGAGTTCCTTCCACTTCTGTCTGTCTCTTGCTACTCTGGTCAATTGGATGAAGTTCATTTGCATTTCTTCTGCATCCTCTTTTAAGTTTACTATCCATGTTTTTCTTGGTCTTCCTTTTCTCCTTTTCCCTTCAACAAAGTTGTATAGTGCTTTCTTTGGTATTCTTCCTTCCTTCATTCTTTCAACATGACCAAACCATTTCAGTCTTCGCTTCTGTATTGATTCGAGTATCGTTAATAATTATTAATATTAGAACACATTAATAATTATTGACGAAAGGTGCCAAAAGTGGGATATATCATGACAGGACATAGTAATCGGGTTTTAATGCACAGTCTAAACAAGATATAAAAACAAGCTGTAATAGAACATAATAATACTTATAAGATAATATTAACAAAGGTGATTACAAATGTAATATATGTAACGGAATTTTGAAAACAACGAGCAATATGTTAGTTAAAATTCATAAATGGCAACATAAAATAAGATTAAACTTCACTTTTAAGCAAAGAAGGAAGTACAAAATAGTCGGATGTTGCAGATTTGTTAGCTGGTTCATACGTTTTCAAAATTTAAAAAAATGAGTAAGTAACCTTAAAAGAGCATGAAAGAGACATATGGCCGTATAAGCCGAAATGGCCTGCTTTACGGCAGATCATTGGAGTAACCCGGCTACAAAACCTACAAAAGATAAGAAACGAAGACAATAAGACAGCGTATCAGCCGCCCTAAAAGATACAATTATTGAACAAAATTAGACGGAAAACATATGGTACCTTTTCTCCCAGCGGGTCACAAATATCACTGGTCAACAAATTTTATGGAAGTTTTTGTTTCCTCTGCAAATTTTGGTGAAACTAATAGATTTTGACTTGCTGAACACAAATATGTAATTAGAATTTCTGTATCACGTAAGGTTTTTAATAAGAAATCGACAATTTAGCATTTAGTATTGTAACGTCTTCTTCAACATAATCCTACAGAAGGATCTAGGCAATAATGACAAGACATGAGAAAATTAGAAATGTTTTTCTGTAGATTTTCGTTTGTAGTCACTGTCCTGTGCTTCACGTATCAGTAACCAACTGTAGTTGTAGTCTCCGAGCATAAACCGACTCCACTTTCCCTGGTAGCGTTTCTCGATGCTGGCAATGTCTTTGTTAAATCTTTCACCCTGTTCATCACTGACGGCGCCGAGATTGTCCGGGAAGAAGTCCAAGTGAGAATGAAGGAAGTGTATCTTCAGTGACATGTTGCATTTCATTGCCTTGTAAGCTTGTAGCAGATTTCCAACTTGTTCAACATAGTTTGGCGCCTTGTAGTTGCCCAGAAAGTTAGCAACAACATCCCTGAAGGCTGTCCAGGCAACATGCTCGGCACCCTGCAGAAGGCCCTCAAAGTGACTGTCCTTGAGCATCTCTCGAATCTGTGGGCCAACAAAAACGCCTTCTTTTATTTTAGCATCACTGGTGCGTGAAACCTCTGTCGTAAGTATGTAAAGGCTTCACTTTCTTTGTTCATTGCTTTGACAAATTCATTAACCCAAGTTTGATGTGCAAAGGTGGGAGATAAATGTTCTTCGGATCAACGAGAGGATCATGTTTAACGTTTTTCTGTCCTGGAACCAAGTCCCTGCGAGGTGGCCAGACCTTTCTCACATAATGTGAATCTCTAGCTCGGCTGTCCCACTCGCAAAGAAAGCAGCAGTACTTGGTGTAGCCTAGCTGCAGACCGAGTAGAATTGCAACAACTTTCAGATCTCCACATATATTCCAGTTGTATCTCGAGTATTCTATGTGTTTCAATAGCAGCTGCATGTTCTCATATGTTTCCTTCATGTAAGCAGCACGTCCAATGGGTACTGAAGGGTATGAATTGCCATTGTGCAGCAAAACAGCCTTTAAACTTAACAGCGAAGAGTCAACAAAAAGTCGCCATTCGGATGGATTGTGCTAACAGCCGAAAGCAGAAAGCAATCCATCAACGTCAATGCAAAAAGTAAGACTGTCGATTTTTTTTTTGAAGAATCGAGTAAAGTCTTCATGCCGTTTACAAAATACTGAAATTTTTGTACCTGGAGAGAGCAGATTCCATCCTTGCAACCTAGATCCAAGCAATTCTGCTTGATTTTTTGACAATCTGTTATGGCGGTCACATAAGATTCTTGCCTAACCTGAAAACCCATAACTCAGATAACTCTCGAAAACCACGATTTTAAAATTCTTATAATTTAAAAATTTTAAATCAGCTTTTTCTCAAAAAACTTACGTGATAGGAAAATTTCAAAATTATTCCTGTAATCAGCATGACAAAATCTACCTGGAACACCAGATATTGCACAGGAAACAAAAACCTTGTTGACCTGTGTTGCTAGTTTTAAAAGTGCATTCAGGATGATTAATATGAAAAGTGGTAATGACAGCAAGCATAGTTCGCCCTAGGCCATTCTGACAATTCAGTATCTCTCTGCACACTGCACTATCTGACTTTCTATATATTGCCTGTATTAAACAGATGAGAGTTTCTCTAGTATGCCAGAATGTCTCATTGCTTGTCACAGATGCTGTTGACATAACAGCAGGTGCCTTGGAAAAGACCTTGCTCGGTATACTCAATGCAGTTGTTGCTAGTCAATCATTTCTTTCCTCCGATCATCTGGAACTGTTTCGGCATTGCATATTTTATTTAAAAGGTCGTGAAGCAGACTTATTGTTTCTTCATCTGCTTCCCGTTCTGCTGGTATGCCATCTATTTCTGATGCTTTGTAACTTTTCGGTGCTTTTATTGTCTGATCTGCCAATAAGTTTTCCATAGTAGTTGGTGGAGGCTCATAGCATCGCACTTTAAGAGGTTTTAGGTAAACATCCGTTGCAGTGTTTAGGTTATACAGCTCTTCAGAATATTCTTTCAATCGTTTTTGTTACTTCATGATTTTGCGTTAGTGTAGTCATTTCTTTGTTTTTGATGGTAGCAATTTATATTTGGAATTCGTCACTTATTCTTTTTTATTTATTTCTAGACATTCATGGTCGTGTGTGCATATAATTGTTCTTGCATATCCATATTTCTCTATCGTGGTTCAGTTTTCTCTTAATTTCTCTCGTCAGCCAGTTCACCTGATGTTTGTCTGTTCCATCGAGTCGCAATTTTTTTTCTTTGTTCGCTTAAATTTTGTACTTCTTGACTCACCCATTCTTTTTCAGAGTTTCCTTTCCTCCTTCCAATAACTTCCATGGCCGTTTCTTGAATAGATTCTTTTATTCCTTCTTTCATTCTTGTGTTCTTCAATGGAATAACTTGGTCCTGTGCTATTTACTTTTGCTTTACGTTGTAGTTCACATATTGTCATTGTTTCCTTTTCGTCTAGTTTTGCTACATGTTACTCGTTTTCTGTTCTCTTCTTAGTCTCGTAACGAACTTGTGCTATCTGGGCTGAGGAGACTGTTAGATCTTACACATAAACTATGCAGTGCAGGATAATACCTATACCTATACCTAATAGTCCTAATACCCAATCATTATGCCGAACAACATTTCAATGATACCCAAGCTCTGCGCCACCTAGGCCTATGTGCGTTAAAATCACGCAACTGTGGCCATTTCTTAATACCCAATCATTGAATTCGCAACTACCTCAGGCTGCGAACAAGCAACGTCGTCGCACGTCCAGCCAATGACGCTGCATCGACTCGACTAAACCGTGCTAAACTAAAACAATTGCGCCATAGCAATATCGTTTCGAACATCGTATGTGCACCAACAAATACTATATTGATCAGAAACATATAATAGAATCGCTCGTCGGCGCGCGACGAGTTCGTCAGTCAACCAAAATTTCGATCACACAGATAAGGATCTTAATATTTAGATCGGACTATTTAAACTCGTTCTTTCACAGATCAAGTGCTTCAAACAAGTGATTTGTTAATGCAATAACATCTCAAAAAGACAGTCAACAAAAGATATGAAAACATATCACTATAAGGAAATGGCATAAAACGCGTATTTCACATACGTTAGAGGAGAAATAAAAATTAATGGAAGATACAAACAAGATATAAAAAGAGATCTTAACAAACAATGGGAAGACACCGTTGGAAACATTTAAATAAAGATCAGCACCAACTTAAAAATATCACTAGATTGCCACAAATACTATATTGATCAGAAACATATAATAGAATCGCTAGGTGGCGCCGAGTTCGTCAGTCAAGAAATTTCGATCGTGCGCTTTAATGTTATTTATCGGACTATTTACTCGTTCTTTTTCTTGTGATGCACCAAAAACGTATCATGCAACGTAAATAGTGCCAGTTTAATTCGAGAGGCTTCAATTATAATTTATTATTTCACCGTTGATCAAGAGCCCGACATATTCATTATCTCTACGTTTCGGCTTTCAAATTCTTTTGTGTTCAATTATAATTTATTATTTAAGCCCATAACCTATATGTCGTGGCGATTGTACGCCACAACAAATTGTGCAACACAAATTCTGCACATTTTGTTTGGAAGGCTTCGGACACTGTTGTGCAAAGTGGTAAAGGTTTGAAGTTTCACCAAATCTATGCGAAGGTTGATTTACCTTTGCATAAATTTGGTGAAACTTCAAACCTTTACCACTCCTGACCAGTCTTCGCCCAAGTCTCACTTCCATATAAGAGCGTTGAAAGTACAAGAAATGAGTTCATCCGAAATTTAGTTTGCAGACTCAACCGACGTTGAATGCCATGTTTGCATAATTATATGCAAGGCATTGCATGACAGATGAGGCAATGCCCATACGTCGCCCAGGATATAGAAGATCCGCGCAACCAATGGGGACAGGTTGCTTGTCGAAAATCAGCTACTGGTCCGAAGGAAACACCTAGAGAAACAGAATTTGCATGGATTCGGACTCACACAACCCTTGGACAATGTCACGTCCGAGGATGTGGGAGAATCGGCTACACTGAGAAAAGATTTTGAAAGAACAAGCATACTAGTTCTTATTGCTTTCTTTATAGTTATAGACTTTGGTTCTGACATCTCAAAATCATATTGCACAACTGTTAGAATTAAACTTAGAGGCAATTAGATCCACTGTGTATCGAATCAATTTGTTGTCATAATAACCCACATGAGAATCAAGTCAGGTTAGGTAAGGTCAGGTCTTCATCTTCCAGCTGTGTTCAGCTATAGACTTCTCCATGACATCTATCAAAGTTCTCTGTCCTGTGCTATTTCTCATTATGTCATTTGGTGTCTCTCGGTTGAGTTCCTTCTAAGCCATTTCCTGTTGCTATTATTTATCTCAATTTTTTAAATGGCCCCAGATTCACGTCCGGATTCGGACTTGGAGATTATAAGTCCCGGATTCACATTAGTATTGTATTTCACGAGTGTTGAGAATTCTTATTTTTTTCATATCAACGTCATGTCTTTAGAGATTTGTTATGTTGCCTGTTGAATGTAGATCATGCCATTGCTAGTTGTCTTCTAATCTCCAAATCCGAACCTCTCTCTGCTTCCATGCTTCCAATTCACTTTCCAAGTAAACGAAGTTCGTCACCATTTCATTTCTTTCTCCTACAGTACAATCCATCTACAGAGCAGTATAACCAGTCATCTACTACTCATCTTATTGTGAGGCTGTGGCTTCCAATAAGATTATGAGAAGTTTGGTTTTGACCTAGCAATAAATTCCTGAGAAATTGAAAAAAGATGACGACTGGAAAGACAAAGAACACAACCAGGGATGTAAAGAACACAACCAGTGATAATTTTACACCCCCTAACACCCTAACATTCTCAATTTTAGGTCGACACCTTAAAAAGGTTACGTGACAATAGTATGCAAAAAATGCATACTAATTAGCCCTGAACACCCCCCAAATGGAGAAGTACACCCCCAACTTTTACTTTCGGATTACCTTTTTTGCTTGCCAGCCTTTTTGAGACTTGGTAACGTTTTTGCTTGTCAGCCAGCCTTTTTGGGCAGAGACTTCCAAATTCCGACACCCTCCCAAATTGTCCCGACACCCCCCAAATTCACAATCCTAGAAATAACCCTGAACACAACGACGTTAACACGGCCCTTGTACAAAGGGTGCTGTATTCGACAGGAGCTGACGGTCGACTACAAGCGAAACCCTCCACGAACACCTGTTCAAATGCAACATCAGAACTCAGTATGGACCAGGAAATTTGGGCGTACTAATCAATATATTGCCAATTTAATTAATTATTTCTGTACAATACCGTTATTCCATCTAGAATTCTATTGGTCTTCTTAACTGCCGACGATGATGGTGATGATGATGATGATGATGATGATGATTATTATTATTATTATTATTATTATTATTATTATTATTATTATTATTATTATTATTATTAAACTGGCAATTTCTTCTGCGCCATATTACCAAATGTCAAGAGCAAGAGGACATTACAGAGTTAGCTATTAAAATAAATAAAACAACAGAAAACAAAAACAACAATTCATGTAAACAATCAAAGACAGAAGAGAATACGATGTCCATAACTGATCTATGTGACTTTAGTAGAGATGTGCTGGTCCAGCAAAATGCCTACCCTACCCGTGCCCCGTGCAAATACTTCCTTATCCTACCGTACCCGTGGGTACGGGTAGGGTATACCAGCGGATTCAGAAAAGACCGAAGTGCAATACAGCACATACTAGCGCTACGATTGATAGCAGAAAAAGCAAGACGGAAAATGTGAAAGTATACAACTGCTTTGTCGATTTTCAAAAGGCGTTTGATAGCATAGATCAGACAGCGACTTGGGCTGTGCTAGAGTCCTATGGAGTAAATCATAAACTTATGAGACTGTTGAAAGATATCAGCAACAATGCAAAATCAGCCGTGAGAATTTGTGGAGAGATTGGAAACTGATTCAAGACAAGCAGAGGATCAACGCAAGAAAACAATGTATCACCTATGATATTCATCTCTGACTTGGAAAGAGCAATGAAAAAGATAATGGAACATGTAAAGGGAATAGCAGTCCAGGGACTGCACATAAACAACCTGAGATTTGCTGATGATGTCGATATCATTGAAGGAAATGAAGGTGACCTGGAGGATGCTGAGCAATGAAGTAAAGCGCTATGGTTTATCGATGAACTTTGAAAAGACCAAAACAATGTTGTTTGGACAGAAAGATATTGGAAGAAAGATCAAAGTGGATGGATTCGAATTGGAAAAAGTGGAAAATTTCACTAACCTTAGAAGCAACATTGACACATGATCTGGACTGCAAGAAAGAAGTAACAATAAGAGCAGCGAAATCCTTAGGAAATCTGAAGGCAATGGACAATGTCTGGAAGAGCACAGCAACAAGTCTCAGAATAAAAAAGAAGATTCTTGAAACATGTATTTTCAGTAGCTTCTTGTATGGTTGCGAGACTTGGACCATCACAATAGAATTGGACAGAAGATTTGTAACATTTGAAAGCAAATGCTACAGAAAAAATCTCAGAATTGGATGAGTTGAAAAGATCACCAAGGTTGAAAAGATCAGCAACGTGGAACTATACAAGAAAATCCAGCCAAAAGAAACCTCGATGCAAAAAGTTATACAGAGGAAATTGTGTCTCTTTGGACATATTTGTCGTATGACAGATGATAGAAAGATTAAGACTATAATGCTGGGAATAATGGACTGTTACAACAAGAAAGGATGGCCACACAGAGAATGGTGTGATGACATTTGTGATTGGCGTGGAAAATGTCTGCAAGAACTATTTCATGTTGCTGCCAACAGAAAAGATTGGGGCTAAACTGTAATGTTGCATCTGACACCAACGGGCGCAGAGCCCACGGTTATGATGATGATGATGATGATGATGATGATGATGATGATGATGATGATGATGATGATGATGATGATGATGATGATGATGAAGCACTAAAACCTGTTTCAATGTGGGGAAATTGATTATGAAAATAAAATCACCTGAAGACAGCCCAATCTGCCAGTAGTGTATTTCACACTTTTCTTGGGAGACGAGATAATTGTTGGCAAATTTTAGGCAATTTTGCGATTTTTTGGCTTTTTGGCAAATTGTTGGCATTTTTGCGATTTTTGCACATTTCGCATTTACTTATTTATTTTTATACATTATGCATTATTTTTTTCATTTTCTTGAGGGCCACGGCCCTTGCCTCTAAAATGACGCTCCGGCAATCGACTTCACTACTGCAGAAGGAACCTATGACATCGTTAGCAAAGCACACGTTGCAACTGGTTACTGTGGTCGTGACAGGATGTTAAAGCATTTTGCCCAAAAATGTTAACATCACAACTGAATATGTGGAACTTTTCAAATCGCACTGCCTCATGTGTAAAGAATAAAGAAAGCGTGCCAAAACCACTATCATTGTTGTCAAGCCTATCCTATCTAAAGTATTCGACTCCAGATGCAAAGTGGATCTCATGGAACATGCAATCTACCCCTGTATCACAAAGATCAGACATTGGACTGAAGTCAATCGTCTAGCACTGAATCCCGACAAAACCGAAGTGCTGTGGATTTCTACTCGCAGGAGGAGGCACTTGCTTAGCCGTGTACCGTTTGTCATTGATGGGATTGAAATTGTACCGTCGGCTGAAGTACGCCTCCTCGGGGTCCTGTTAGATGAATTGCTTTCGCTCGATGGCCACATCAGCAATGTCACTCGGAGTTCCTTCTATCAGCTTCGGAGGATCAGGGCGATACGTCGGCACCTTCCAACGTCGGCAGCGATCCAACTTGTGCGTGCCGTTGTCATCACGAGGATCGACTATTGCAACAGCATCCTTCTTGGCCTACCAGATGCCCAACTGAGCCGTCTGCAGATGATCCTCAATGCTTCTGCCCGCATGATCTACGGTGTCAGATGGGGCGAGCACGTCACCCCTTACTCAAGGACAACCTGCACTGGCTGCGCATCCCTGAGCGCATCATCTACAAGAGATGCTGCCTGACATTCCGGGCCCTCAATGATCCCGCCTGCCCAGTCTACTTGGCTGAACTTGTGCATAGGCCATCGCTTACTGACTGTCGGCGGCAGCTTCGTTCATGTAATCGGGTCCAATTGGTTGTACCCCCTCTATCTAAGACAGTGAAATTTGGGGAGAGGTCTTTCACCCGGGGGAATCTCCTCCTCTGGAATTCGCTGCCCGACATTGTGACTAACGCGACTAGTCTAGAAATGTTTGCTACCAGACTAAAGACGCACTTGTTTAACATCTCATTTAAGTGCAATCTGTAAAGCGCTCTTGATCTTGGCCTGCTGTCACTATAGCGCTATATAAGTTGGCATATTAGCTAATTAACTAACCCCGCAATGTCAGTTCATATGGATTATGTATGTGTCTACCAATGCCATCACCATACTAAGACCTTTAACATTGAAAAGAACCGCTGAAGCAGCATTTCAACTTCTGGATGTGTTCTACTTTATGGGGCACCGGCCATACTACAAAGTGGCAATATAACTAAGCCTTTAACGAATTTAGTGATTTCCTTAAATAACTGAAGCACAATTTTAGTCAATACAGGAAATTCCTCGATTTTTTAGTGTTCATGAATTCACTAAATGAAATGGTGATTTAACGGATATAGTAACTTTATTAGGGATTTCGTGAAAGCACTAGTTTCACATTCTTACTGTAACAACTATACAAATATTTGGTTGCATTGCATTCGTGTTTTAATGGTTTCCGTGCTTAATGCGAGCGTCTTTATGAGTCTTTAATCTTATGGCCTAGTTTTATTGCGATAATAACTATAGCTGCATAGGGTTTTTAATTATTTTCATAAACTGCCATGCTTAAACAAGACATTTACTTACCATTGGAACTGCCATTTTTAGAATAGCGGTTCTCGAAATACTCAACTGTTCACATTAACCTTCGTAATAAATGATTATCATTATTCAGACAATATGTTGTCATGTGACATCGGAGAAAGTCTCAAGGATAACATTGCGAATCAAAATAATGAGTTGAAAAGCCTGAAGAACACAGTAGATGTATTACGAAATACGCTACAAAATTTGCTAAATTGTAAGTTTCTCTATTCATAGCATTATTTCTGTCAAATTGTATTTTACTCTTTAATATTCATTAATCTATCGCATGCGGCAGGTGAATGAATATGGAAAACGACAAATCTATATAATTCTTGTGCGAATTTGGTCTCCAAAGTATTTGTTCATATTTATTTAATCTTAATAAAGCATCACCCTAACTCAAGAGCAGATTAAATGTAATATTTATATAAACATCATATTCTATAACTTCGACCAATTTGTTAAATGTCGCAAACTTTATTTTAATTCAATTCATTCATAAGGGCCTATATATAGCGCTATTTAAGTAATGCACCTGGCATTAGTCTCTCAAAACTGGAATCGTAATCTCCATTGTCCACTTCAATTAGTTTAATTATCCTGTTCTGACTTTTGCAACTCATCAACCTATTGTTATTTTCTGTAGCTCAATACATGACAGGAATATGCCCATCGGGGTTTGCTCCAGGCACATATGGCGTTGGATCTTGTTACATAATTCACAGAGAACAGTTGCAAATGGGACAAGCAGTAATTCGATGTAGAGATTCAGATGCTAAACTGCTTAGTATTCAGTCAGAACAGGAAGACAGCTTCATTCAGAAATTAGTTCTTAATAGTTCCTTATCAGGTGGGCACTTATTTTAACAAAAGTCAAAATTTGCACATTTTATTTGAATGTAATTTGAACCATTATGCTCCAGCAATAGTCCATAAACACATATACTATAACCATCGTTAAAATAAATCTAATTTTTGAGTCTTATATTATGACATGAAATACGAACAGCGCAGTAATCCATATTGCTTTGAATACACTGGCCCACAAATTTCCAAGTATTTTATAGTCAGAGACTGAGGACGAAATATTGTATAGTGAACTTAGTAGTAGTTACCAAATTGACTTTTATGTTTTAATGTCATTGACTTTTATGTTTTCAATGTCAGTTTTGGGGCATTAACAAAAGAATATGTAGAGCCTTAAGTTGCAGAAATTCATTGCATTATACAATGCAGTAAATGCGCGCAGTTTTAACATAGAAACTCGTAAATATCAGAGAAACGGTAGCCAATTTTTTGTCTTATTTATATTTGAATTCAGCATATTAAAAACTGTCAGAAGTGGTAGATTTAATTTGTGAAACAGACAAGTTTTAAAAATTTGTTTACCAGTGACATGCAATGTTGATTGTAGAAAAGGTTATATCAACGTGATTTTAAGTGGTTTTGGACTTTATGAGCCTTTGTGAAAACCACTAACATTGCTCTCATAGTCCAAACTGTTTCAATTATTGTCATACAGACTGGCCTCACCTTATTCTCGAAGAATTTTAATTTTAGGTCTTTTGGTCAGCTAGATTATGATGGGTCTCCTGCGTACTTTTTGAATTTTTGAACCTTCATTAATGAACGAACTCTCTCTCTCTCTCTCTCTCTCTCTCTCTCTCTCTCTCTCTCTCTCTCTCTCTCTCTTCTATTAATAAACAATTACGTTATGCAAAGTACAAATAAATTTTAAAAAATATACCTATCTCATTGGTTCCGGTTTTGGCGCTTTTCCGGCTTCCAGCACGTGTTTCATGCATGCGTCGGATCATGGAGTTATTATTAGAGGAGACGGCATTACGTCATTTATAACCAGGCTGCGTTAAGCCAGTAGCGCGTAGGCTAAAAATAGCACCTCCATTGTTAGCGGCCAATGTGGTTGAATCGGACGTGGGGATAACTGAAAGTTGGCAGTTGATGACAAGGGGGGAGGGGCAGTGTTATTTCTAGGATTTTGAATTTGGGGGGTGGTGTCGGGAAAATAAAGGGGGGGGATCGAAATTTTTAAGTCTCTCCCAGGAAAAAGGCTGACAAAAAAGGTCATCTGACAATAAAAGTTTGGGGGAGGGGTGTCCTCCATTGGAAGGAGGGGGTGTTCAGAGCTAATTAGTATCCATTTTGCATTGTCACATTACCAAATTTTGGGGGTGTCGACCTCAAATGGGGTGGTGGTGTTGAGGGGTGTTAGGAGGGTGTAAAAACATCCCTGGAAGGGGGTCGAAATTGCCCAAAAATTGTTGACATAATTAATGGACAGCCCCCATGTCTTATTGAAAACACGATTAATGTCATCCAATAGGCTGTCCACTTGCTATTTTTCAAACACAAATTTCGAACAATAGCATCTTAATTTAGTGGTGGCTCCGTAGAGGGGGTCCGGGGGGGTCGTGCCCCTATTGAGTGCCTGGCCTTCCAGTGGCCCCTGTTGGGACCCTATACTTAATACTACATACCTAACAACAAACGGTAGGAACCCATGATTAGAAGCTGCCACCCCAACGGCCCCCCACTTGCCAAATCCTGGAGCCGCCATTGGGCTCAGGGTGGGTCCGTGCCCCTTATAATCCTTATTGAGTGCCTGGCCTCCAATGGCCACCCTGTTGGAACCCTATACTTAATACTACATACCTAACAACAAGCGGTAGGACCCTCTGATTAGAAGTTGCCACCCCAACACCCCCCACCACTTGCCAAATCCTGGAGCCTCCACTAATCTGAATCTCCATTTTCATTACATACTAATAAAAAGTTCTTAGATCGTTGATAAAACATATCCGCAGCTATTCCCCATGGCTCAGCTGATGATTTTTTGGGTCTACCAATGTGGCTGCCGTTTGGGAATTTCCCAAATAGTTGGCTTCAGCCAAATGACGTAATGCCGTCTCCTCTAATAATAACTCCATGCGTCGGATAGTCGCCGTTCTTGATACTTGCGTTTGGATTTTCTGTCATGTGGTTAGGACTGCGTTCTAGTTGTCTGTTTCCGAAGAATTTACGCCATTTCGTTTTAAGCACCTCCGAGTTAATTAAGTTTGACTGTTTCTATGTCTGGAACAAGTTGACTGTAGACATGTGTCATGACTGTATAATGCCGGTTATAAGTAGTAGTAGTAGTAGTAGTAGTAGTAGTAGTAGTAGTAGTAGTAGTAGTAGTAGTAGTAGTAGTTGTTGTTGTTGTTGTTGTTGTTGTAGTTGTAGTGCGACGTCTCTTCCTAATTATACACTGGTCAACAAATTTTATGCAAGTTTTTGTTTCCTATACAAATTTTTGTGAAACTAATAGATTTTTACTTGCTGAACACAAATATGTAATTAGAATTTCTGTATCACGTAAGGTTTTTAATAAGAAATCGACAATTTAGCATTTAGTATTGTAACGTCTTCTGAAACATAATCCTACAGAAGGATCTAGGCAATAATGACAAGACATGAGAAAATTAGAAATGTTTTTCTGTAGATTTTCGTTTGTAGTCACTGTCCTGTGCTTCACGTATCAATGACCAACAGTAGTCTCCGAGGATAGACGGACTCCACTGTCCCTGGTAGCGTTTCTCGATGCTGGCAATGACTTTGTGAAATCTTTCACCATGTTCATCACTGACGGCGCCGAGATTGTCCGGGAAGAAGTCCAAGTGAGAATGAAGGAAGTGTATCTTCAGTGACATGTTGCATTTCATTGCCTTGTAAGCTTGTAGCAGATTTCCAACTTGTTCAACATAGTTTGGCGCCTTGTAGTTGCCCAGAAAGTTAGCAACAACATCCCTGAAGGCTGTCCAGGCAACATGATCGGCACCCTGTAGAAGGCCCTCAAAGTGACTGTCCTTGAGCATCTCTCGAATCTGTAGGTAAAAAAAGGTACAACCCATAGGCCATCGCTGACCCGTCGGGAACCGAAGGGTTAGCGCCTTCAGTTATATACGGCAACGGCTGAATGAGGGCGGATTGCCAGCCTTTCCCTCGCCGCCTTTCCTTCCACCGAGTTAACACCCGATGTACTCATTCACAGCTGAGTCGACTAGGGGCGCTTGGGGCAGAAACAACCGAAAAGTTTCTGCCGCGGCCGGGAGTTGAACCACGGACCTCGGGATTGGCAGACCAGTGCGCCAACCACTGCTCCACCTGCGCACCACCTCTCGAATCTGTGGGCCAACAAAAAACGCCTTCTTTTATTTTAGCATCACTGGTGCGTGGAAACCTCTGTCGTAAGTATGTAAAGTCAACTTCAATTAAGTCAACTTCCGGTGGGCGCCGTCATGGCCGGCCCGCGCACGTTTGTGTGCGCTTCGGATTTCGTCGCCGTTTTGGTTTTATCCGATGTTCTACGAGCGGACTTTTGCATTGACTTCGTTGGTTTTTCGAGGGTCTTCTGCAGTTCTTCGCTTTTTAACGTCGAAATCCATGTAGTTAAGTGAACCAGCAGTGCATATTACATCTGTTATGGCGGTCACATAAGATTCTTGCCTAACCTGAAAACCCATAACTCAGATAACTCTCGAAAACCACGATTTTAAAATTCTTATAATTTTAAAATTTTAAATCAGCTTTTTCTCAAAAAAACTTACGTGATAGGAAAATTTCAAAATTATACCTGTAATCAGCGTGACAAAATCTACCTGGAACACCAGAAATTGCACAGGAAACTAAAACCTTGTTGACCAGGCACTGTGTGTAATCAGTCATTTCACGAAACGACTAAAAGTTTCAGTCATTACGTGAAATGCCCCATAGGGTCAGTGGTTTCATGAAATTACTAAAAAACAGTCATTTCGTGCAATTACTAACTTTTCCAATGATTTAATTAACTATTTGCTTGATCCGCTTAATTGCATAAAGCCGTTGAACACTGACCGCTATTCACGCTAATATAATCCCATAAGACAACATAATAAATATTTAAATCGATGTGACATTATAATATTGCATAAAGCCGTGTTAAAATGTGATAGAAGAACGAGAAATGAGAAAAGTTTAAATGAAAATATGTTATTAGTTCATTTTGTCACTAGTTCAGTTCAATGTTTATTTGGGCAAGTAATGGAGCCGTGACTTCTGCTGTTGCAAGCAACTTTACCTGTATTGGTTGCTCACGGCAACTTTTGAAGTCAAATGATACGCTTATGGGACGTGGCTGTCAATTAACAAGTCATGCCATTGATGCCACTGAGTTTCACAAGTATCTTGATAACAAGGTGGCCGTTATTAGAAAATCAACTGCTGATGCTGAACCACCAACATATACTGCTGCTCCAATGGACTGCAGTTTCATGGAGTTTCGTCCTCTGACTAGCAGTGATGTGGTCCGTGCTATCCATCAACTGCCATGCAAGCAATGTGCTACAGATCCATTGCCAACGACTCTACTAAAGACGGAGGCTGACACGATTGCGCCATACATTACAAAGCTGTTTAACAATGCTCTGTCATCGGGGTCTTTTCCTCGAGCATTTAAGTCAGCGTGCATTACACCTATACTGAAGAAACCTGAACTTGACACATCAGATGTTAGTTCTTACCAGCCTATATCCAATCTTCCAACATTGAGCAAGCTACTTGAACGCATGGTAGCTGTGCAACTGGTTGACTATCTGAATGCCAAAAACTTGAAGCCAAGCTTACAGTCAGTATATCGCAAAAACCATTCCACTGAGACTGCATTAGCCAAAGTCCTAGGTGACGTTCTTCAAGCACTGGACACTGGTAATTTAGCACTGCTGACACTCCTGGATTTATCAGCTGCGTTCGATACAGTAGATCATGAAATTCTACTAAGGCGTCTGGAGATGTCATATGGGCAGGGCGGAGTAGTTCTCAGCTGGTTTCGCTCATACTTGAGTGAACGTACGCAATTCGTCCGTTGTGAAACATCTTCCTCCACTCCAAGTGAGGTGCGTTATGCTGTTCCTCAAGGCTCAGTTCTGGGACCGATCCTCTTCCTCCTGTATACGGCGGACTTACAGCAACTTATTGAACGGCATGGTCTGACGCCCCATTTGTATGCGGGCGACAAATAGGTGTATGGTGTCTGCAAGCCAGCTGATACGGATCTTCTTACTAATCAGATGAGTTGCTGTATCAGTGAGATAGCTGATTGGACTAAATTGAATCATCTGCAACTTAATGTCAATAAAACGGAGATACGACCACACGTCGTCAATATCAGATCCCACCTACCACCATCCACGTTGGTTCGGAAAACATTGCTAGGGATGCTTGTGTCTGTAACCTCGGTGTGTACATTGATTGTAACATCTCCATGACAACACATGTTCAGAAAACGGCATCCTGCTGCTTCTCAATCCTTGGAAGAATTAGAAGCATTCAGAACTCAATTCCACCTTCTGTTGTAAAGAGTTTAGTGGTGTCTCTGGTTATGCCACGCCTGGTCTATTGTAATGTGTTCTTGGCTGGGCTACCAAGGCAACTTACTGAAAGACTTCAGGCTGTCCTCAATACAGCAGCACGTCTTGTCTATCAAGCCAGAAGATCAGATCACGTGACACCGATTCTTTATGAACTTCACTGGCTTCGTATTCCACAGCGGATTGAATACAAATTGGCGATCCTTGCTTATCGGTGTCTTCATGGTCTGGCGCCGTCGGCTGGTTTCTGCAAGACTTCGGACATCAACTCTCGTCAACGATTGAGATCTGCGTCCAGTCTTACTCTCGTTGTTCCGTCTACACGCCACGTTACCGTTGGTGACTGCATGTTTCCGGTAGCGGCTGCCAAAGTTTGGAATAGCCTGCCACCATCAACAATTTATAGTAATGTCTTGAGAAATGTTCACCGCATGTAACTAAACAATACTAACGTACGATTCGCCTAATTGACACAGGCTAGATAAGCCTTCCAATTCTAATATAATATCGCATCTATAAATGATACTTGCATCCTCATAACATGGTGTCCCGTCACTTCCTGGACCGTCACTTCCTGGACCGTCACTTCCTGGCCCGCCACTTCCTGGACCGTTCCTAATGTTCTATCTGTTATGTGTATGTAAACAAGTGTATACACTATGATATACAAATCTTTCTGATCTGCAATAATACTTAGAATTACTTACTTAGAATATATAATATAGAAATTCGAGATATTTTACTTACTTCCTTACAATGGTTTGAGTAAGCAGAGGACCAGTGACGCAGACTAGAACTATTCAAATTTTGAATCGTTGGATTACGGTTACGGTTATTTTTTACCACCTACACTGGGCGGAGGGGTCATAAACTGCCCAAAAATTGTTGACACAAAGGACAGCCCCTAACCTACCTACCTACCTATCTATCTACCTATTTACTTCCATTTACAATGACGGTCCAGGAAGTGACGGTCCAGGAAGTGACGGTCCAGGAAGTGACGGTCCAGGAAGTGACGGTCCAGGAAGTGACAGGGAACCTCATAACATACACCAGAGCCATTATTCCTGGTTAATTTTAGCGACGTTATTAACAGCCTTCACATAGAAACATAAGTGGCGATTAAACGATAATACAGCAATAAATCAACATAGGCAGAACAACAACAACAACAACAACCTGACCGCTGCCTCATAGATACACTGACCTTTGCCCGGCCGACAAACCACCCTGCCTATACCTATTTCAAGAAAGATTAAGCGCATAAGAATAAGCAGCTATTGCTGTGCTGCTTTCCGGGGCGCTGTAGATGTTTGCGATATTTTACTTTACTTTACATTATTCTAAGAATGATTAAAATGAACTTCCCTGATGAGTGCGCTGAGTTTAGATCTTACGGTTGATATTCACGAGTCAAGGTCCTCTTCTGTTACCCTTCGGCTCGCATCATTCACGAATTAAGGTCTTTCTTCTGTTACCCTTCAATTCGCATTGCACTCCTTCATTCCTGGCTTCTCCTCTCCAATCTCTCCTGAGTTCCTCCTCAGTTCCTTTTCCTCGAGCGAGAGCCCTTAAAATTGCTCTAACCCAAATGTATAGCTTTCCGCCGCTCTCTCGGCTTCCTGCTCATACTCTACGCACGTCTGTGTATTCGCACCCAGAGCCTGACTCCTCAGCGACTACTGTGGCAAGATACAACGCGAAGCTAAGCAAGTAAGTGAATATGCAATATGCGACGAGATGTCGCAGTAGTAGTAGTAGTGACGGTCACGGACGGCGTCTGCAATTGTGCAGTGGTAGCAGTAGTAGCATGAGTTGGCAAGCAATGTGAGTGCGAGTGTGATTGAAATGACACGATCGCTCTCGATTATGTCATGTATGTTCTGTTAAGAGAGGAAGGTTGAAGAGTGGTAACAACATTGGACTGTAGAGCTGACAGAAGCGGGTTCGAGACCTGCAGGAGCCATGGGGTTGACTCAGTCTTCACTCACTTGCAAGTGGTAAAACGATTAGCAATGACACCATTGCGAAGACAACCAGTTCGGCGGAATGTCTGGCTTACGGGCATTGAGCCGACGGATGAACCTTTACCTTTTTTTATACTCTGTTAACATTGGACAGAGTTCAGTTGTCGGAGGCATCAGTCAAATTGAGTGCAAAAAATTGCAAGACCAGCAGTTTTGCTGAGTTTGATAAATGACAATACAGGGCCAAGAAATTACGTGGTTACCGTTTAATTAAAAGTGCATTGCAGCAGGCACCCCAACTTTAGTAGAGGTGTCCTGATAAAATAATCTGAAAGTTAAATGATCCGGCTACCCCTTTAAAGTCACGTGATAACATTTATGATAATTATTAATTGCAGATCAACTGTTTGACTTTTAGATACGGAAAGATTTTGGACATCTATGATGTATAACACAGAATTGAGAAATTGGGTTTCGTACGATGCCGATTTTGCAACCAACATGCCTCTCGGCTCATTTCGTAATTGGAAAGATGGTCAAGAATTAGCAGCAACTTCTATTTATGATGTATGTTCTGTATTTACTGCTAACAAAATAAATGAAACTGATTATTGGGAAAAAGCCATATGTACCGATTCAAATTTCTTCATTTGTGAATTTCCAAAAATGTGTTTTTAAACAGAAGTACACGCAAATGCTTAGTGAGAAAAAGAATTTATGAAGCTAAATAATGCTAAATACACTGCCGATAAATAATGACATACATATTTGGATAAACAAATGTTATACAAGCATTATAAAAGCAGATTTTGGATGGGTTTGTTTTACTTGTTTCTCAAGTTGCCTGTTTTAATATGCCAGTGACTATAGATGATTAAATTTAATTGTTTTAACTGTTAGAGTGCATGGCATTACATTACAATTATTTGCTAAATTGCTTGAGTTGTTTCTGGTACGCTTCATAATAGTGTGGCGACTCCGGCTCGCGGTCTCGTAGCGCGGCCATCGTTCGGGCGACCCCCAACGCCCGCTCGGTTTCCCGATCGCCATCTGCCGCCGACTCTGCCTGATTGGCGACGTCTGGTTTGATTTTCCGGTACTTCGACATCAGATGAGGTGTCCGCGGCTGCCGGGCAGGCCGCGTACTGAGGATGGCGCTCCTCAGCACAGGGTTCTGATTGTCCTCGCCTGACGTCTGTTCCGTCTCCGGCCTCGTCCGAGAGACCCTTTAATTGTCCCCTCTTTTCCCTGGCCACCGCTTGGTCTCGGCGCCTTAAACGATTTCGGTACATATTCTTGATATCTGGCTTCGACTTTGTATTACGCCTCTTCATTTTTGGTCACGTACTTGTCTTCCGCTCCCGTAAAGAGCAAAACAGTTTCATATATATATATATATATATATATATATATATATATATATATATATATATATATATAGAGAGAGAGAGAGAGAGAGAGAGAGTTATATACTCATATAGTAGCTCCCGCGGTGTTGTCTATCTTCTGTTGCGGCTTCTTAGAACGCTTGGTACCTTCTGCTCTCACTCCTAAACGGGCAGCGGCGTCTATTTGTTTCCTCACACTTTCACCAAAACCCGGGCTTAACCGTGCCTGAATGGACGACGGTCCACTCTTTTCCTTGACGGTCAATTCCCCCAAACTGACTCCCCGCGCCCGGACAGGCGGGCGTCTGTCTCCTCCCTTGGCTCAGAGTTGACCTCCTGGGCACAAACGTGACCTCAGGTAGGCGATTATCATCACAGCCAAGACTAACCTTCACAGACAGTGCGCTGAGACTCGGTCAACAACGACGTTATAAGACACAAAGGCAGCTTGCTTTTTATTGGCTTATTTTTATTTAGTAATTAACCAAGCAATAATTAAAACAATACTACAGTGGCAACACTGGTAACACGGACAAAAACGCGATAGCTAGACGCACCCCGGGCTGCCAAAATAACTAGCGTCACGCGGGGAATGCAAACAATAGCGTTTTGATACGTCAATATGAAACGATAAACTTTTAGCACTTTATCGGGCTCCAATGCTCACATTCGCTTTCAAGCGCTGTGCTTTGCTCTATCGCTCCACAACATATGCGAAGCGACCACGAATACAAGATCTCATATCCATAACAGTAAAAGTTGGAGTTTGAAACTTTTTGACGGGCACTCAAGCGGTTTTGGCAACAGTTTACTGTAATTTCGCGTAATTGCCGTCAATAGGAAAAACTAGGGACCGGCCTGACAGCGTCGTTGCTAACGGTGGTCAGAGGCTTCGTCTACGGTTTAACGACTCGCCAATCAGTCCTGCCAGCTGGGCGCCGTGAATCAAGCGGACTTAGTTACAACAGGTGCCTGCGTCCGCCTCTTGACGCGTGATACACAATTGCCCATTTTCAGAGATTTTCGATTTTTAGGACCGGCGCTTGAGGGCGATCGGCCACTGCTGTCCCTATTTCCCCGTATCAGCCGTCAGAAAGATAAAACTCGGACCCACCCACACCAGCGTCGTCGGCAGCGGTGGCGATATGAAAATTCGCTTGCCGGCAAAGCGCATCACCGACAGGCCCCGATCGCCACGCGCCGGTCTTCGGGCGGAGTTTTAAAACTGTTGTGCCACGTCCGCTTAGGTGCCGTGAAAGGAGAGTAAACCAGGAGACCCAAACATAGCCGTCGTCGTTAGCAGTGGTAAGCAACCCCGTCTACGGCCCAGCCCTTTGCTAATCACACCTGGTAACCGGACGCCGGTGTTCAGGCAGACGCAGCGAGTCAGCGACTACACAGCTGGCCGACTGCTGCCGTTCTCTCTCCCTCTTTCCATCGCTACAACTGCCTGCCCCCTTCGTCAGCGGCCAGTCAGCCGCCGTCTCCGCTAGCTGCACTCATTGAACAGCCAGACGCACGGTCCCCAGCGGAAGCCTTGCTCCGCGCAGTCTCTGTCAAACATGCGACGGTCTTCAGCGGCCAAACTCTCCAGTCGCTGAAGACCGAAGGCTCTCCCGTGGACCTATAGTCGTTGCTGGTTTCTATAACCCATCTCTCGGTCTTGGGCGGACGCGGCGATTCTAGTAATTTTACCGAAGCTTTAGCGTCTTAAACTCCCTCCTAGCCTAACGCGTACTTTGTCCGTTTGACACGAATTAGAACTTAATTAATTACAATTTGTGCACATTTACATGATTAATAAACGCAAATGAATGAAGTAAAATTATTAACTAACAAGTTTATGCAGTTAAGCAATCTTTAATAATAATTAGGAAATATTTAATAATAAGAATGCTCTCGCTATCTGTGGCACATGATCGCCACACTTAGCAGTAGCATTAATATTAGTAGTATCAATAGTACTAATATTAATAGTATTTGTGGCATTCGCAGTGGCATTCGCAGTATTAGTAGTATTCGAAGTAGTAGGCTAATCATAGTAGTAGTAGTGTAGCGAACTTACAAATGAATGAGGGGGAAATTTAGAGAGGCTTCGCAAAAACAATACGGCATAGCTACACCTGACCTACCCGGTCAGGCGTAGCTATGCTTGTGGGAAGACAACAATAAATCTACAGATATATATATTTATTCTTTAAACATCAAAGTACAATTAACAGTCATGCAGGCAGCAAATAACTCCATGAATACATTCTTTTAAAATTTCTAAGCAAATAATAATGCTTTCTTAATATAAAGTCCTATCTGTCAAGCAACTAAGCAACAATGCCAATTAACAAGTTATCATGTATTCTATAATAAACTCTCTTCAATATTACTCAGCATTTCATCATATCTTACATTAGTACAAATCAACTTAGTGACAACTACTAACCAATATAAAGCATATTAAACATGTATCTAATAAAACTGATCGATTGCTACGCCAACGTACAACGTATTGCTCTGTTTACATACATCAATTAATGCAAGGCACGGTAGTACATTTAAGCAACAACTAATGTCTAACATTAGTAGTTACAATATCGTACTAAACCTTACGCCGAATAGCTCAACTTAAGTTTAACCTTACGCAGAGTTTGTTCCGCGGGAGCCGTGTGCTCCAAGCCAGGTTTACTGGTGCCCGGCAAGCGGGACTTAGGTGCCCGTTAAGGGCGGATCCGTAAAAACGAGTGGTTTTGATCAGTGAGAGCGGCTCCGTATAAAACGGGTGGTTCTGCTCGGGGATAGCGGTTCCGTATAAAACGAGTGGTTTTGCTCAGTGAGAGCGGCTCAGCCGAAGCTGGAATTACTGTGAGGGCTACTCACATGAGTTCGTTTAAGAACTGGTTTACACGCAGAGCTCTCGGCCTTTTATAGAAAATAAAAGCAGAGGCCGGAGAAGGTGAAACTCTAACCAATAGAAATCTTCCTAAAGACTAGATTCGTCTCTACAGCCAATCAACAACGGCGTAAGACAAAAAAATTAGGTCATTGACCTTTTCTAATCCTTCAATGTTAAATATTTAACGAATTCTTACAAACGAATTAAATAACGACTGCTTATAGAAATCATACCCTCGGATACACGAGAAAATTGCCTTTGAGCAAAGGGTAAAACCATATTTGACCACTTATAATTATCAAATTGGCAAACTATGGAGCTCTGGAAAGATCTCCCTCAAGACAAAGCTCCAACTTTTACGAGTCTGTGTCTTCTCTGTGCTCCTTTATGGAGGCGAGACTTGGACACTGAAAAAGGATGACTGCAGGCGACTCCTGGCTTTCGAAATGCGATGCTACCGACGGCTTCTTAAGATATGGTGGGGAATGAAAATCACGAATAAAGAAGTAAGGAGAAGAATCAGGATCGACAGTGATGTGATAAACACGGTTCCCTGTCACTTCCTGGACCGTCACTTCCTGGACCGTCACTTCCTGGACCGTCACTTCCTGGACCGTCATTGTAAATGGAAGTAAATAGGTATATAGGTAGGTAGGTAGGTAGGTAGGTATTTTGGGAGCTGTCCATTGTGTCAACAATTTTTGGGCAGTTTTTGACCCCTCCGCCCAGTGTAGGTGGTAAAAAATAACCGTAACCGTAATCCAACGATTCAAAATTTGAATAGTTCTAGTCTGCGTCACTGGTCCTCTGCTTACTCAAACCATTGTAAGGAAGTAAGTAAAATATCTCGAATTTCTATATTATATATTCTAAGTAAGTAATTCTAAGTATTATTGCAGATCACAACGATTTGTATATCATAGTGTATACACTTGTTTACATACACATAACAGATAGAACATTAGGAACGGTCCAGGAAGTGGCGGGCCAGGAAGTGACGGTCCAGGAAGTGACGGGACACCGATAAACACAATCAAAGAAAGGAAGCTCCAGATGTTTGGTCATGTCAGTCGCATGGAGGAGAAGAGAATTCTGAGCGTTGCAATGGAAGGAACAATGGAGGAAACACGCCCTCCTGGAAGGCCCAGAAGACGATGGTTCGACGACATCAGAGAGTGGACGGGATTAAATCTTGAAGAGGCAATACATGCGGCACAAGACCGCGAAAATTGGAAAAGAATCGTTCAGCATGCTACTGGTCTCGACGGTTCCTGAGGGGACTATGAGCTGATGATGATGATGATAATTATCAAGTTATTTGCGCTCAAAGAATCTCCATTTCCAATGTTAAACGCCCAGAGGGACGCTTCCGACAAAACGCTCTCTAACTCTTTAAATAATCTACGTAAAATTAATTCCTACGACAAAAAGTTAGCTTAAATAATCAAGAATGAGGCCGTCCATATAGCACGTACGCAAAAAGTCATATTTTCAACCCCTCTCCCTGTTGCACACCGTAAATTTTGGTTAAACCCCCCTATGCGTACGTACAAATTAGCAACCTCCCCCACCCCCGCATGGTGAAAATTAATTTTTAGCCATAGCCAAAAAGCATTTGTTTGCTATTAAATTAAAGGTTTTTAGTATTGAAATAACCGTGGGAACAATAGTCGGGACCCTTTGTCTGACCGTGAGAAAGTCATTTTTCAAATCAAATGTTTGTATCTATTTATAAATTTGAATGTGCGTACGTACAAATTCAGTCGTGACCCCTCCCCGTACGCTTCCGTACGCAAAATTGCCTAAATATCAAACCCCCTTACCCCTCGATGCGTACGTATTATATGGACATATTGATATGTACGACTGAAATTCACCAAAAAGGAACTTAAATCAGGGAAGTTTGACTCGGCAATAGTGAGATTAAATATATCGCGTATATTCCGCTAAACACGGTCGATTTCAGTAGCCGTGTAAAAAGCTAGAATGCAAATTCTCCGCACTCCGCGCTATTATTAGTTTTTTTTCGCAGTAGGATCTGGCACTAGCAAATTATTGGTCAGCTATTGAGATCTGGCCAGCTTTGCCGCCATGAGTCCGTGATGTTCAAAGTTGAGTCTGATAAATGACCAGATTGTGGATCTAGACAGCAGGCCCGCTGGTTTGGATGGTTGAACAAATCCGAGTGGATGAGCACTGAGCAGGTCTGGCTGGTGAAAATTCGTTCGATTAAGTTAATAGCACCACCTGACATGCGTCTGCGCGACGCATGTCAGGTGGTGCTATGTGGCACACAACTGACAGCCGCAGTACAGAAGTGGATCTGATTTTACTGGAAAGTGTCCTCATTGGCGAATTGGTTCAGTAGTTTATTAAATGTGTGCGTACGATTTGACGCCAGGCTCGAGCACAATACTGTGCCGTTGAGTGCCAAGGCTGATGTTATTATAACAATAACTGCATAACAATATGTATATGCGGCACTGTGCTGCAATAAATCCCGCATCCTATTTAGGTTGAATGACCATAAGTTTGTCAAAGTTTTATGAATGTTGATAAAACTATGCAGGGATGTAGGTATACTGTACTATTAAATATGGCAGCAGTGACCATAGTGTTTAATGGCAAATGCGCACAGACGGAAAAAGCATAGTAAGATAGATGGTAGCATAGATGGTAGGAAGCAGAACATGCGGTAAAACAGACACCGTTCACCTTGATATCCGGTTCAATGAAGATGGTGCAGCCCAGTTTGGGAACAGCAATGGAAACAATTTATGACTTTCTGAACGGTGAGCGTGTGCAAAACAGTCTCTCAACTGTAATGTAACTTTTCTTGACCGCGATCGGGTTGCAACTTCGGTCATATTGTAGCCTAGGTTAACTGGCAGGGCCGCCGGAGGGGGCAGGGGGCAAATGCACAGGGGCCCGGCGGCCTGCATGGAAGAGGCCCGGGCTGATGATGAAGACGTATTGTTAATTGCAATAACACAAAAAGGATGTCGCCATGCACAGGGTCCCGACGAGTAAAAGGGGTCCGGGTGCCGAGAACATCATAAACAGCGTGGAAAACGTCGACAAGCAAAAAAGGTAATCACTAGTTTTCGAGAGTTACAACACCCTTCGTACAATCAATTACAAGCAAAAAAGTCATCAGTCATTTTAAAGACTTGTCAGAGACCCGTTCTCCCTTCTGCACGGGGACCTGGGATATCTCTCGGCGGGCCTGTTACACAAGCTGGACACAATCCTTCGCGTTGCTGACACCGCGAAGGATTGTGTCCAGCGCATTATTCACGAAAATCTGCATTTGAAGTGCTTGATGAAGCCTGAAGTACAAGGCAACTTCTATGATCATCTGGCTGCCGTTATTCAGGCCGTCCCGAATCATTACGAAATACTTGTCATCGGTGACACGAAAGCCAACCCTGGTCCACCGATGAATGGGTTTGAAGATGTACTTGGATATAGGAAAGGTAAATAACAATTCTCCCCGACTGCTATCGCGTTACTCATCCACGGGTTTAATTTATAATCGTGGTTTCAAAGACGCAACATTCACCGATATACATGGGTTTAAAATGATGGCTTCACCAGAAAGGAACTGGGTCACATCCTGGCACGCCCTCTCAGCATCGTAAAGAGTACAGAGAATTTATTGAAGCTAAAGCACCAGCAAATATAGACCACCTGGAAGGATGTGGAAAATGTCACCAAATTCACCTACTTGGGGGTGTTCAGAGCTCAGACGGTAGATGTACCTTTGACATCAAGCCACAGGATCGATACAGCCATGAAATTCGGTAGCCACATTCATAAATGAACTCTCTGCGCATTTAAAGTAACCGGAAGTTGATGACGTCATTACCTATTTAATTAGAAAATTAACAAATTAACTTGTGTCCGTTGAGTTGTTAATGCCATTCTTTATTAAGTTCTGTGCCCAGAAGCAGGTCCTGGTTCCCATTGGCGTCACCCTTTTCTGTCATCAGCAGCAGCTTGAGGCTTTAATCCTTTGTATCCGTCTTTAAGTCAGCATCCAGTGCAGTAGTGAACGTGCGTGGTCTTCCTTTGGTTATGCTTCCTCCCACATATCCCTTCCGTATTGTTCTCAACCAGTGTCGGGCAACCGGTGTGCCGCGGTACCCTGCGTTGCTGCGAGAAATGTAGAGTGCCGCGAAAAACTCGAGTTTGATAAATGTTTACAAGAAGAAACTGACAGATGTGATATATATGTATATATATATATATATATATATATATATATATATATATATATATATATATATATACGAAACGCATAATAATCCCCAATAACCCTCTCCCCAGAGTGAGTGGTGGCCAGCAAATTCTTCCTTGCATCATCATCACCATCATCATCATCATTGCTCTCTGCCAACTCATTAGTGGCAATAGCTAGTCAGAAAACATTTCCAGGCCTTTTAGTCAAATATTAGTTTTCCTCCTTCTGCAATTGTCAGTTGTCTTTCTTTAAAATCTTCTTTTATGTTGCATAACAACATTTAATTTTGCTCGCGCGTGTGAGCTTCCGGATGCTTACCAGTGTTAAATGCAGGGTAAACGTTATTCAACGCGCTTCGGTAAGCTTGGCTTTTTAAAAAAATGTGCGTATCGATTAAGATTACAAAATTTGTGAATCGACAGAAAGATGATCAAACAGACGACCCGAATAGAAACAAAGAAAAGGTGTCGAAAATGTGACAACGAAAAACGCGAAAATATTTTGAAGCATATATCCAGTATGGCTTCGTTGCATCGAAAAAGACGAATTACTTCGTGTCGTCTATTGCGCTCCACAACTTTTAGCAATAAATCAATTAATCCAAGCAAGTTAAAACGGCACCTTGAAACTAAACATCAGAATCAGATCGTCAGAACAAGACAATCATTTTCCTTGAGACTGCGTTCAGATCTTCAGAAACAGTCAGAGGTACTGAAAAATTTACGAATCAAGCTCATTTTGCCAGTTTAAAGATGTCTAAATTTCTACAGAAAAGAAAAATCCCATGCAGAAGCCGAGAAAGTTATTAAGCCAGCATTGGAAATCATAGCAGAATGCATGTTGTCAAGCGAAAGTGTTTAAATGCCTATGCATATTCCGCTGTAATCGAAAACCATCGCACGAAGATTCAAGACATAAAGCGCATACACTTTATTTCTGGTCACAAACAATCTCAGGTCTCTCAATAAATATTTGTCCTACAAGTCATTGACAAAACACTGAACACGTGTGCGCGCGTGTGTATTAAAAATGTGCGGGTACAGCAAAATGCCTACCCTACACGTACCCGCGTAGAACTTCCTTACTCTACCCACACCCGTACCCGCGGGTACGGATACGGGAACAAGGTCCTGTACCCGTATCCGTATACCCGTATCCGTTTCTAGTGACTATAGAGAGGCAATAACATTAATGTATTCATGGGAGCAGAGTACATTTTTAAAACATGTCATATGTTGACAAGAATTTTTGTAAAGAGGCACATGTTGAGACTAGGACAGATCCAGTAGCGTTATTTCACACTTTTCTTTGGGGCGAGATAATTTTTGGCCAATTTGGCAATTTTTGTAGATTGTAAATTGTTGACATTTTTGGCAATTTTTTTGCGATTTTTTGCACATTGTCATTGCATTGTTAGTTAGTTCCTCTCGTGTCGTAGGCACATGGGGCAGCAAAAATATAATTGTCCACTTCTGTCTATCTTGCGCTAGCAACTTGACTTATATAATACATTATACATTATTTCTTAATTTCCTTGGAGCACGCCCCTGACCCTCTCCCGAAATGACGCCCTGGACTAGGACTTTGGAATAAGAGCAATCCATTTGTCAATTAGTAGGACCGAGTTCTTTCTGGAGGTAACATTGTGTACTACAGCTAATCAACTAGCCTAAGCCTACATGAATGTCGGACATGGACTTAGAAGACTCGATGGGCCTGTTTAAAATATTTAGTATATATACAGTAGTCTAGCTATGAGCGCCTGAAGCTATAGAGTTTAAGTTAAACTACTAAACTATGGGGCGGGAAGTTAACAGAATGGTAGCAGCGTTGGACGATGGAGCAGAAGGTCGCGGGTTCGATCCCCGCAGGAGCCCTCAGGTCGACTCAGTCTTCATTCGCTAGAGGGCGGTGTTAACTGAGTAGCAGCTGTGGCTGCGAAGGTACAACGCGGGTCTAGAGAAAGCAATGGCAAACTACTCTAGCTTTAGCCACCTGCGTCGCTGCTTGCCTGGCACGGAGATCAGCGCCGGGCCCGAAGCTCGAAATCGAGTATGGGCGAACCTTTACCTTTACCTTTACTAAACTATTTGCCAAAGGAACACTATCACTGCAGGAGGCTATTACAATGATTTAACGTTTGATTATGTTGGCTACTTTACTGATGACGTCAGATAACGTCATTTGTATTCCCTTTATGCTTTCGGTAAGTCAAATGATGCAGTGGCATCTAACTGTCTGATAAACTGAACGCGATATACTGTACAGTGTACAAGTTACACTATCACAATGTATTCACTAGTATTTTATCTATTACTGCATTGCTAATTTGCTATATTAGTGAGAAATTAAAATATGTTTACGGGTAAAAGCAGGTGTACCCTCTATACCGTACCCGTCAAATGTGTATCTTATCCTATTCGTACCTGAGGGCACGGGCAGGGTATACCCACGGGTACCGGTATACCCGCACATCTCTAGTGTGTATCATACTGCTTCCTAGCTTTAAAATTTTAAATTATATATGTTCCTTTCGAAAATATACATTTTTCATCCATAGGATGTGTAGATTCTATACAAACTATAGCTTTGACAAATTATATTTGTTTATCATAGTAACTATACTAATTTTACTAGGGGTGCCGTGGCCGAAATTTATTTGATCAGGGTGCCTGCGACACTGATCTTAATAATTAATTCTTATTTGTCTTTTCCTCCTTTCCAATATCTAGGATCCAATATCTAGGAGATTTCAACGACTGGAAGAAAGAAGAACACTGGTACACAAAACTCGAATTAATTGTCCCATATAGAGGTTACCCGATTGATCTTCTTTTTCGCCAATCTAGTTAAATCTTATTTCTTTATCAAAGACTCATTAGTTCCCTCCTTTGGTAAAATGCTTCCTTTCCATTGCTATTCTCCTTAGTTCGTTTTTTTATTCTCCTTCTTAGTTCGTCTTTTCCTCCTTTCCAATATCTAGGATCCAATATCTAGGAGATTTCAACGACTGGAAGAAAGAAGAACACTGGTACACAAAACTCGAATTAATTGTCCCATATAGAGGTTACCCGATTGATCTTCTTTTTCGCCAATCTAGTTAAATCTTATTTCTTTATCAAAGACTCATTAGTTCCCTCCTTTGGTAAAATGCTTCCTTTCCATTGCTATTCTCCTTAGTTCGTTTTTTTATTCTCCTTCTTAGTTCGTCTTTTCCTCCTTTCCAATATCTAGGATCCAATATCTAGGAGATTTCAACGACTGGAAGAAAGAAGAACACTGGTACACAAAACTCGAATTAATTGTCCCATATAGAGGTTACCCGATTGATCTTCTTTTTCGCCAATCTAGTTAAATCTTATTTCTTTATCAAAGACTCATTAGTTCCCTCCTTTTAAAATGCTTCCTTTCCATTGCTATTCTCTTTAGTTCAGTTCGTCTTTTCCTCCTTTCCAATATCTAGGATCCAATATCTAGGAGATTTCAACGACTGGAAGAAAGAAGAACACTTACACAAAACTGAATTAATTGTCCCATATAGAGGTTAAATGATTGATCTTCTTTTTCGCCAATCTAGTTAAATCTTATTTCTTTATCAAAGACTCATTAGTTCCCTCCTTTGGTAAAATGCTTCCTTTCCATTGCTATTCTCCTTCTTAGTTCGTTTTAGCAGTTGGCATCTTACGTTATAAGGCTGCCGAGGTATCAGAATTGCATTACTTGTTATATCTTCTTTGTGTATTTTTTGAATGTTTGCCTCTTTTTTTGTTCTTTACTGTTGACCATCACATTCGACAGCGAGCAGCCATGTCTTACCCCTCTCTCTTTCTGTTTTGGTTGTGTCATATCTCCTTCAATTTTTATTTTCAGTTATTGTCCCGATTGGTCTTCTTTCTCGCCAATCTAATTAAATCCAAGCTAATTTTCTTTCCAATCCAAGTGTTCTTAACTGTATCAAATGGCTTTCTCATAATCAACGAAGCATATGTAAACAATCCTTGCTATGTGTTTCTAATGCCTCCTCTCCTCCATTAGTTTTTTTCATTTCTCATGTGATGCATGGTTTTCTTGCGCACTATCATTTCTTGTAGTCTATTGTTTTCATTGCCTTTTCTGGCATAATGTTTTTTTAGTTTCTGCGAGCGTTTTTCGGTCGATTAAGTTTCTCTTGTTTGTTCAATTCGGGTTTCTATGCCTTCTCACTCAGCTTTTTCATACGCTGCACCTGAGCTTTGGAACTCAATTCCAATATCCCTTCGCTGTCTACATCAAAGCCAAATAACAAACTCTGAGTCACAATTTTCTCCTCTTCTTGCAACATCTCCTCATGTTTTTCTTTCTAAACTAAAATAATTTCTCTTTATAAAATCATTTCCTCCGTAGCTGTAGCGTCCTGCCCACTCGCCCTTTTGATTAAATGACCCGGCATGAATGACCCACCTTTGGCTATAGCTACTTCATTTGAGATTAAGCGCATAGGAATAAGGAGCTACTTCGGTGCATCTTTTGAAAGCGCTTTAGAAATTAACGAGATTTTACTTACTTACTTACTTTCGTTTGTCTTTGATCGCTTCTCTGTTCCATTTCTTTTGTATCGGTTTATTTCTCCTGATGAATTTGGCTTTCAGTTCCACGTTTATGCCCAAGTGCCTGCATCTGCTGCAGGAGAGGCGCAGGCATTCTTACACTATTTCTATATCTCTTTCTAACCATAATGTAGTAAATCTGATGTCGTGGAATATCACTTGTCATTTTCAACGTATGGGGCAAAAACATTTTTGTCTGGCGCCTTAGAAGTTTCTGTTTCTTTATATATTTATGGTGCTGATTCCAACTATGACATCCTATTTACTCTATCAGCTCCAGTTTTTGAGACTTAGCCATATATTCCCGATTGGAAATGCTTGATTAGATTATCTATATTTGATTATCTATATTTGCTCTATATAGCTTTTGACTGCTCTCAGCCTCTCAGCTAAAGGTCTTACAGATTTTTACTGCTTCTTCGTCCGCATTTTGTTGAAATATATATTATATATCGATTCCATGGACAACAATGAATTATAGACGTCTGTTGTTCAAGTTGTCAAAAACTTCCTAATGTACCATAAATCAGACAATTATTTTGATCTAGTTAAGAGGTCTCCAAAGTTATTCGACCGCGGGCCACATTGTTGACTTCTAACGATTTCGCGGGCCACATGCACAGGAAACTAAATTTAGTTAAATATACTACACAGCGAACGAATAGCGATGCAGATCGCTATAAATTCGCTGTGTACTACATTTTTAGGAATAATGCAGACTGCAGAATTGCAGTTGCAATTGAAATGGTTGTCAGTTACTGTGTGATAAATGGAGGTGATGTATTTCTGATAAAATTGCATTAAGCAGTGGTTCAAAGTGTCTCAATAATAAATACGGATTTGAAATGTTCATCAGATAATGCTGATCTGAAGAAAGATTTAACACCGTGGTTCTCAACTCGTTGTCCGCGGATCGAAAGTGGTCCGCAAAGAGGGGTCTAGTGTCCGCGGCAAATTCTGAATAAATGTTAACGAAAATTAGACATAATACAGATAATAATAATAATAATAATATTATTATTATTATTATCCATGTCAGTGGCGCAGCCAAGAGAACCAAGGGGTTAACCCCCCTTGGGGTTAACCCCCCTTCTAGTGTCCGCGGCAAATTCTGAATAAATGTTAACGAAAATTAGACATAATACAGATAATAATAATAATAATAGTATTATTATTTTCCATGTCAGTGGCGCAGCCAAGAGAACCAAGGGGTTAACCCCCTTGGGTGCCCGGACCCAACATTTTTAGAGCAAGCAGCACAATTAGGGAAGGTGGCGACCTTTTTTGCTTGTCATGATTTTTTCTCAATTTTCAGGTGGTTCGCGAGAAATTTTTGATCCTCAAAAGTGGTCCGCGAGGCAAAAGGGTCTGAGAATCACTGATTTAACGTTCTTCATCCTAGAAAATGTCTTTTTATACAATTATGTAGTTTCAAAAACATACATGAATTCTTGAGTAAACCTTTTTAAATGAATAAAAAACATAAAATAGAAGGCATTTATAGAATTCTATCAAATTTCATTCCTTAGATTTGTCCTTCAGGATATCGATGAATTGTAAGCCAATAATTTCCATTTGCAAATCAGAAAGTAAGTATTCAATTATGGGTGTCCGGACTTTGGAGGAGGTGCATGGGGTGCAATTTCACCCCTGGAAAAATTGTGAAGTTATGAAAAAGTAACATTACTGAAAAAGTGATCTATAGTATGTAGTATAAGAATCCGATTAAGTTGCACCACTGGGAAATTTTTAAGTTCTTTCGCTACAAGACCATATTTTGTACCCCTGGGCAAATTTCTGCGACACCCATTTCTTCAATTACAGAGTTAAAGGAATTTTTAAAGAATCTTATTTTCTAACATGCAAATCATTGCAGATATGAGAGAAACATTTCTGGATCTGTTTTTTCCAACTTGAAATGATATCAGCCATGACATCTCACTGGTTTGGACATTCAGGCTAGATTTCCACCAAGAAGTCACAAAATTGGCGATGAACGAGTCTATGAATTAGCGTGTATCTACGGATAAGTGTAAGACATAGAGGTGGGTCGATTAATCGAAATCGTAATCGAAATCGCGATTTTTTGAAAAACCGAAATCGAAATCGACACGATTATTAAATAAATCGAAATAATCGATAATCGTCGAAAAAATAATCGAAATCGCGATTAATTTTCGATTATTCCCGTAAGTTATATTATACAATATTTCCGATTCAAGGAAAGATCAATTTACCGTTGATTATCAGATTTTCATTGAAAATGGACTCAACTGCGTATAAAGACAGGCGCCATCTTTTTGGGTTTGTCAGCAGCTTTCGATGCGGTGTGGCATGCGGGTTTAATGTACAATTCTCGCTCAACTTGCCACCCTGGTTCTGTCAACTTGTGGAATCACTCATCTCTGACAGACGGTTCTTAGTTCACTTGGGAGAAGATGTCAGCTGCTGGAGACGTCAGCGAAACGGTCTGCCACAGGGTTCAGTTCTAGCACCTATGCTATTCAATTTGTAGGCTTATGTCAGCTGCGTATACACGACTTACTACACACGACTTACCGGATACCATAGGTAGGAAGTTTGGATACGCTGACGATATTGGTCTTGCCACCCAGGCTCGATCCTTTAAGGAGATTGAAGACCAGGGTTATTTCTAGGATTGTGAATTGGGGTGGGGTGTCGGGATAATCTGGGGTATGTTTCTTTCTAGGATTGTAGGATTGTGAATTTGGGGGTGTCGGGAATATCTGGGGGTGTCGAAATTTGGAAGTCTCTACCGAAAAAGGCTGACAAGCAAAAAAAAACCTTATAGAGACTCACAAAAAGTCTGACAAGCAAAAAAGTCATCCGAGGATAAAAGTTGTGGGGTGTATTTCTCCATTTGGGAGCAGGCCTCTTCAGACGCTGAAGTAGGCCCAGGCCAGTTGGAATTTCGAGGCCTCTCCTAGCCTTCCCAACAATTCAAATTTTGACAAGCGAAAAATGGTAATCACCAATTTTGAGGACCGCAGTATTCCTTCCTAGCTTTCCCAAAATTGTCAACAAGCAAAAAAGGTCATCACCAAATTGTGAGGCCCCTTCTAGTAGTAGCTATCTAGCTTTCTAGCTCTTCCAGAATTCTAGACAAGGAAACAAAGGGAGGCCCCCAAATTATGGAGGCCCGGGCCGAATGGCCCTCCTGGCCCCCCTCTGAATGGGCCTGTTTGAGGGTGTTCAGGGCTAATCAATATGCATTCTGTATGCATATCATTGTCACATTACCAAATTTTAGGGGGTGTCGACCTCAAATTGGGGGTGTTTTGGGGGTCTTAGGGGTGTAGAAATATCCCTGTTGAAGACCAATTGAACACTGATACACAGAGGATTGCCGAATACTGTAAAATATGTCGGGAAAGCGAGTTTCTAAAGGTACTGTGAAATAATCGAAATCGCGATTATATAAAAAAACCGTAATCGAAATCGTAATCGTGAAAAATAATCGAAAATAATCGTAATCGTAATCAGAAAAAATAATCGTAATCGACCCAGCTCTAGTAAGACAGTTTAAAGTTGACCCAAGTTCCTATGCATCTATGACAGACGGCGACAAACAGAGATTCTTATGATAGATTTACACGTGTAAATCATTTATCGCGATGATATAAGTTCTGCATCATAAGAAAATACACAGTAGTAGTAGTAGTAGTAGTAGTAGTAGTAGTAGTAGTAGCAGTAGTAGCAGTAGTAGTAGTAGCAGCAGTAGTAGCAGCAGCAGCAGTAGCAGCAGCAGGTGCAGTGGCAGTGGCAGCAGCAGCAGCAGCAGCAGCAGCAGCAGCAGCAGCAGCAGCAGCAGCAGCAGCAGCAGCAGCAGCAGCAGCAGCAGCAGCAGCAGCAGCAGTAGTAGTAGCAGTAGTAGTAGTAGTAGTAGCAGTAGTAGTAGCAGTAGTAGTAGTAGTAGTAGTAGTAGTAGTAGTAGTAGTAGTAGTAGTAGTAAAGCTTACATCGAACGCAGATTTTAAAAACTCAGAGTTTGACATAACAAGAAAAGTTCGATTTAAACTTTAAAAATGAGTAAAATGTAAAATGAAGATAAGATGCGAATTCAGACATTGAAGGAGCTTGGCTTTGGATACCGAACAATTGTTGCAAAATATCTTGAAAAGAGATGAAGCCTTTATTCGGTTAAAGATATTTCCAAAAGGGTCAATGAGCGCAGATCCGCAACCAATCGAAAACTTTGCTTGTTATGTCGAATTCTGTGAATTTAAAAACATTAAAAAAATTGTGTTCGATTTAAACTTTACTACCACTACCTCTACTAGTAACTACTACTACTACTACTACTACTACTACTACTACTACTACTACTACTACTACTACTACTACTACTACTACTACTACTACTACTACTACTACTACTACTACTACTACTACCACCACTACCACCACCACTACCACCACCACCACTACCACTACTACTACTACCACCACCACCACTGCCACCACTGCCACCACTACTACTACTGCCACCACCACTACTACTACCACTGCTGCTACCACTACTACTACTACTACTACTACTACTACTACTACTACTACTACTACTACTACTACTACGCTGATGACGATGACGATGACGATGATAGTATTGTCGAGAATCGGCCAGATGAGGACAGTAATGAAGAGACAGTGGATGTTGTAGGACCGATGGAGGAAAGGGTAACTGTGGGAAGAATAGTGGCCTCTGGCCCTTATGATCTGTCGCAACTGACTTGGTTCCTCCTGTCCTTCTGGAACATTAGGCGCCAGTAGCTGTGACTTCAAAATAATTTGCGATTTTCTTGTTAACTTCTTATTTGTTATTTGTACTATACACAGAACGACAGGAAAGTACAAACATTAGAAAAACGGTACTTTTCAACTCAGGTATCATACTGTCACTACTGTACAGCATATTGTCCGTTCAGATTGTATACTAGTGATATCGATAAGTAAATAAGTAAAATCTCGTTAACTTATATAGCGCTTCAAAAGAAGCACCGAAGTAGTGCATTATTCTTATGCGCTTAATCTCAAAATGAAGTAGCTATAGCCATTCATGCCAGGTCATTTAATCAAAAAGGCGAGTAGGGGCCTGGGTGAGACGTTGCAGCTATGTAGGAAATGATTTTCAGACGAGAAATGATTTTAGCTCAGAAAAAACACGAGGAGATGTTGCAAGAAAGGGAGAAAATTGTGACTCAGAGTTTGTTATTTGGCTCTGATGTAGACGGCGGAGGGATTTTGGAATTGAGTTCCAAAGCTCTGGTGCAGCGTATGAAAAAGCACGATTGCAAATTTTTAGAGATGATTGATTCAGAGGTTGAAAGAGAATTACATGAGAAGAAGATCTAGTAGTTCGAGGTTGTTGTGGAATTATAAGATTTTTTAGGTAGACTGGTTTTGATGTATGAAGTGAGTTATAAGTCATCGATATTATTTTATATTCAATGCGTTCTGCTATTTTGAGCAGAACGCATTGAATCCACGGTGAGAGATTTGAGTAATGGCGTAATGTGGCAGAATTTAGGTGATTTAGTTACTGCGCGAGCTAAGGCATTTTTAATCGATTGGAATTTACATATTGAAGACTTTGAAAGATTGTGAAATAGTGAGTTGCTAACTTAGAGCAAACTATTGAAGTGGCAATAGTGAAAGCAGTTTTACTACCAAATTAGAGATGAAGGCGGCGTAGATCGCGAATGTGAGCATAACAAGTTTTCGATAGTTGGGATATGTGAGCTTCAAAATTTAGGGAGGAGTCAAAAGTAAATCCAAGATTTTTTGCAGTTGGAACTGGGGTTATTATTGTATCTGGGGCTAAAATCAGTGTGGGACTTTCAAATTGTTTCAGTTGTTGTGGCAGTCCATTTAAGAGAAATTCTGTTTTGGAGAGATTGAGGGCAAGGAGATTAGTTGACATCCACGATGAGATTGACGAAAATGCTGATTCTAGTTCAGAGATTGATGCTTTAAAGGAAGACGGAGTAAAGAAAAGAAATAATTGAGTGTCATCTGCATAGAGTTGATGATTCAATTTGAGAGAGTTGTTTAAGGATAACAGTGGGGTAGTGTAGAGACTAAACAAAACTGGTCCAAGGACAGATCCTTGTGGTACTCCATGGAATAGGTCGAAGGGTGATTAAGTTTTATTCAGGCATGAAACTTGAAAGGATCTAGTTTGGAGATAAGATTGGAACCAGCGGTGAGCTACAGAAGATATTCCAAACCAGAGGGAAAGGCGTTTCAATAGGATTTTGTGATTTATTGTATCAAAGGCAGCAGAAAGATCAAGAAGACAGAGACCAGTAACTCGTTGTAATCCAATGGCAGTGTCATAAATGTATGCGAGGACAGTTTCTTTTGAATGGTGTTTTGTATAAGCGGATTGGTGAGTGTTGTATAAGGAGTTTATTGACAAATGCTCAGTCAATCTGGAAAGAACGATTTTCTCTATGAGTTCGAAAAGGACAGACAGGTTTGAAATGGGGCGATAGTTGTTGAGATCCTACCTGTCAAGGTTGGGTTTTTTATGAAGTGGAGTTACTAGGGAATTTTTCAATGAGGGTGGAATGTGCCTGTAGACAGAGATAAATTGATAATTTTTTAATAGTTGGTACTAGGGCAGAGGCGCACTGTTTTAGAAGAGAGGTTGGTATTGGATCAAGACTGCATTGCTTGTTTGGAAAGGACTGCAGGAGTTTAGATACTTCTTCCTCAGTCACAGGAGTGAAGCAGGAAAAATTGGAAGGAGCTTCTGGTGGTGATGGGTGATGCGGAGAGGTAGTTTGATTGGTTATGGTAAATTTTAGATTGGTTCGGATCTTAGAGATTATTTCGGGGAGAAAATGACCCAATGATTCAGCAAGTTGCGAGATGGATTGAGGAAGGGGCTTTGCTTTATTGCGGTGGAATAGACACAGTGTTCCAGAGTTTGCGAGGATTAGAGCTGTTGGGTGCAATTAAGTCAGAATAATATTTGTTGGGCAGATATCAGAAGGTTGTGGTAGCGATTTGTTGCAGAACGGAGGTTTTTAAGGTCAATAGCAGAAAGTGTTCGGTTGTAAATTCTTTCTAGACGTCTTCGAAATGACTTAAAAGAATTAATGAAGGAATTGTACCAATGGTTGTTACCGTGAGGTGGTAGTGGCCGTGTGATTATGGCAGCATGTTTGTGAAGTAGGGCAGATAGGACAGAATGATATTTGTCAATTAGTGATTGTAGGGTGTTTGGAGGTTCGATGGTGAGGTCAGATGATTCAATGTCTTCACAAAAGGTGGATATGTCAATTTTATTGAGACGGCGGAATAAGTAGGTGGAGGTGGAGGGGTGGTGGGCAGACGTTTATTGGTAGTGAAGATGGGGAAATGATCCGATGGACAGCATGGATTGACTAATGAACAAGGAGATGGTGATGAAGAATAGCCAAAAGTGTGAGTTGGAAAGGAAATGTGCTGTGTAAGGTTTGCTTGTGTTAGGAGCTGTTTGAATTGAGTAGAATTTGGGTCGTTGTTCTTGTCAACATGTATGTTGAAATATCCAGTTATTAAGAATTCATGTGGGGCTGTTGCTGCTGAGCCTAGAAAGGTAGTGAATTCATCAAGGAATTTTCCAAAAGGAGTTAAATATTTTGATGATAATAGAGGACGGTAAACATTGAAACTGGTTAATTTCGCGTAGGGGAGTTTTAGAGTGACGAATGAGGAGAAATTCATTGATGAGGAGTTGCTCATTTGTACAGGGTGTAAAAGTGAAAAGGGCACCCCTTTATGATATTTAATATCTCGGCTGTGTGTATAGCGATTTCAATGAAATTTATAGACCATATACCTGGGAATGTTTTTGATGCAATTGCCAAATTTCATGCTGATATCTTTAGTGTTTGCTGAAATATGGCCCAAAAACTAAAGAGACCCACATTTTAAAATTGACATTGGAATATAACGTCATAATAAAGTGATAAAAATATTTTTAAAAGTTTTTTGGCCCTAAACGTAAAGGGGGTTTCAGATGATTTGTTGCGGAGCAGGTGATCAAAATGACCAATGCACCCTTAGCCTTCACACATGCCGACAAGAGCTTCTTCACTGACAGTATCGACTTCTTGATCTGGTCTTCAGGCAAACTCTCCCAGATATTCTTCAGCACAGTCTTCAACTCCGTGATGTTCTGTGGCTTTGGCTGATACTTTTGATATCTGTCGAGCATGATTTCCCAGACGTGGAAGTCAAGTGGATTGATATCTGGGGAGTTGGGTGGCCAGTCATCTTTCTTGATGAAATCTGGACAATGTTGCTACAGAAAATTCTGGGTCCTGAGAACCGAGTGTGCAGGTGTTCCGTCTTGCTGGAATATGAAATCTTCTCCAAGCAAATCATGACAGTCCTGCAGCCAATCATAATGCTGCTGTGTTTATCTGTTGGCCGTAAGTAACCCATGACCTTGTCTGGCGCAATGACAACGACGCTATTTTAGACTTAAAAACGATACAAATTACTATGACGTTATCTTCTGTTTGTCAATTTAAAAATTTGGGTCTCTTTAGTTTTTTGGCCACATTTCAGCAAACACTAAAGATATCAGCATGAAATTTGGCAGTTACATCAGAAACATTCTCAGGTATATGGCCTATAAATTTCATTGAAATCGCTATACACGCAGCCGAGATATTAGATATCATAAAGGGGTGCCCTTTTCACTTTTATACCCTGTATATGATCACGAATGGGGAAAGCGGTGCCTCCACTTAGATTAGAAGAGCAGTTGGTGAACTTTTTAAACGAGAAAAACTTAGTAGGGAGAAGCCAGGTGGTGTTGCCTCAATCAATTGACATGAAGTAGTAGACGGAGACGATACTGTAACAAACGGCGTGTTTGTAATTTTTGGCATACATATGCCTCAGCACGAAGAAATAATGATTAGTTTGTCTTTATGATTATGAATGCAATTAAAAAGTTAACCTAAATTTCAATCGATTGTGCATGTATTATAAATTATGTGATTGACCAAATATTTATCTAGTCGGGCTGGCCAGACTGGCCTAGTGGCCCTAGCAAAAATTCCAGGTCCTGCCACAGGCCCTGCCTCTGTTCACAACCTGGCGCCGCCACTGTATGGGGTTTGGCTGTTTGTGTTTATTCAGAGATACAGTATATCACAACTGTTCAATAGCCTAGCAGAAACTGACGAATATGATGTCGAACTAGAGTAGAATGAAATACACAATATCCAGTATTCAAAACGTTAACACATTCGCTTTCACACACATCCGCATAATTAAGACCAATTGCGGCGCAAGCTCGAAACAAAGAAACATTATAGCACAGACTATCAGTAACAATTTTTATGGGTGCTAGGACAAAATGTCCCAGGACAAAGTGTCCTAGGACAAAATGTCACGAAGTGTGGAGACAAAATGTCACGGACAAGATGCAACGGGGATAAACGCAATACAAACAAGCAGCCAAGTTGTTTGGTCACAGCTTGTTTGCTTCACAGTAGCTTCGCATTCCTAGGCGTTGTGTAGCTTATTGTAGACCAAATTAATTCTTAGATAAATTTAAGATAATTTTCTCCAGTGTGTCACTTTTCATGTAGTATCATTTTTTTACTAAATTCGTGTGGGCTGCGAAGACGCTCCATGCAGCAAATATTTAGGTGTTTTGCACTGATTACAATTATTATCTGCGATTCACAACACAATGCGGAAAGAAACGTGAATTAATCATGATTGGCTGCTGGTTTGTATCGCGGTGCTAGGCCACACGAAATGTGACTGGCCCAACTTCACCAATTTTCCAATGTTCTTGACCAATTTTGCAACAAAATTTCCAATGACCAATTTTCATATTCTTCTTCAGGTGCTCTGTCCAGGTTCTATGCGCCAGCATCGCCACTCCTCTATATCTTGAGCTGTTATCGTCAGGGCTGAATGCCAATTTCTTCCGTAATGTCGAACATCCACTCCAGCATCTAAGTCCTTGTTCGCCCTTTCTGTGCTTTGCCATTCATCTGTCCTTATAGTACTTCTCTTAGTTGGCATGATTCTTCTTTCAGAACATGACCAATCCATTCTTTTGTCTTGTACGAATAGTGTTTATTAGGCTTTTCTTCACTTCTATCGTCTTCCAGACTTTTTAGTCTGTTAATTTTCCGTTCAGCTCATTTGTTCCATTCTTCGCCAGATCCACGTTTCGAATGCCTCTATTCTTTTTATGTATTCCTTTCTGAGCGGGCAAGTTCCTGATTCGTAGAGTGCCACTGGTCAGTGGTCACATCAGTGTTTTGACCAAACGTTTTTCCATCTCTCGGTTAAAATTGCAAAACGAGTAGAATAGTAGTCCCGTGTAGTCCCGAGTAGTCCCGTGTCCCGTTGCCTGCACGGGATACGGGACAGGACCGAGCTATCTGTCGAATGAGTTGCGCAGCGTCTCGGATCTAGAAGGCCGGAGACGACTGAGATCCTCTACCACGGCTGAACTAATCGTCCCTAGGACGCGTCTCGTCACTGTCGGTGATCGAGCTTTTCCGGTAGCTGCTGCGCGCGTTTGGAGCTCACTTCCTGCTGACATCCAAGAGTATTCATCACTCGACATATTCAAGAAACGTCCCAAATCATGATATTTAGAACTAGTTATTTATTTATTTATTTATGTAATGTATTCACGCAGTCTTTCGACTAGTCACCATAATAATCAATAATCTTGACTTTACTTACTTACTTACCCGCTGCTATCAATGACTCCGAATACCTTTAATTCAACGAACAGATAAGTAGTCACCGCCTCGTTATCTTCGGGCTGCTAGCCTCAGAGAGACAGCTCATCACAAGCTCCTCCTCTATCACGTTCATGTTCCACTGCTACGGTCGTTCATCTGGCCGATAAAATAAGTGTTGGTCTGGTTGTCCCAGGGATAGATGTATCGAGCACATACGTACCCGAGACCAGCGTGCTTTAAACTCTCTGTAGACGCGCCATCCGGCGGGGTCATGGCAACGCAACGGCCCCCCGCTTCTGCTGCTGACGACGACGATGTTGTTGTTGTTGTTGATGATGATGATGAAGATGAAGATGATGATGATGATGATGATGACGATGACTATGACGATGACGGGATGATAATAATGACGACGACGACGAGGACAGGACAATGGCGAGATGACGATGACGAGGCCGATGACGGTAACGATGGCGAAAGGGCTGGCGATGGCAATGGCGGTAACACAAATCATATTTCGCTTGCTTCCATTTAACAGCTTTTCTGCCTGTATGCCTGCTGGATCCCTGTCCGTCCATTTACTTTTTACTTCGCCACCGGATTCAATGCGACCCGCGAGATAATTTAGAAAACTAAAGAAAGTCAAATAATTTTAAACTATTTTATGAAAATATGACACTTATTCCACAATTTTAGAAATGCCTATCTATTATTTGATATTTGAGAAACAAATATTTAATGTCATAATGTTGCTCTGCTAGGATGAAATAAATAATACTCAAAGCTGTCTATGACGATGGTGAGATGATGATGGTGACGATGATAATGGTGACGATAGTAAAGGTGTGCTTTTTGGGCTTCCGGATACTAGACCGAACCGCCTACAATCAGTGCTGAACCAGGCTGCACGAGTGAGTTGGCGATAGGGCGATAGAGATCGACTCCACTGGCTCCACGGAGCCATGGAGTCGATCTCTAAAGAGAGGAGTGACGTGGTCTTTCTCTCTCTCTCTCTCTCTCTCTCTCTCTCTCTCTCTCTCTCTCTCTCTCTCTCTCTCTCTCTCTCTCTCTCTCTCTCTCTCTCTCTCTCTCTCTCTCTCTCTCTCTCTCTCTCTCTCTCTCTCTCTCTCTCTCTCTCTCTCTCTCTCTCTCTCTCTCTCTCTCTCTCTCTCTCTCTCTCTGAAACAGCGCATTATCTACAAGCGCTGTTGTTGGCTTACGTTTCGGGCTTTACACGATCCACTCTGTCCTGATTATCTAACTGTGCTTCTGTGCTTGTACGAAGATCGACTGTGATCGAGAAAAGATCGGTTATCAGGTCCAGTCGGAAAGTGCAGTTGTTGGTCCCTCCCCCGTCCAAGACCCCTAAGTATGGGGAAAGATCATTCGCGCGGGGGAATCCCGCCCTGTGGAACTCTCTTCCAGACAATGTGACTGGAGCAGTCTCAGCTGGACTTTTCATTATAAATTTTAAGACACATTTATTTAATATTGGATATGAACTGTGTTACGCGCTCTTGTTGTAGGCCTTAGCATTGTCTACTGCGCTATATAAATTGTCAATAAATAAATTAGTTACACTTTTAGTTGCAAACTAACTTTGAAAAATAGTTGAGTAAACTAAAAAATATAGTTAAACTTTTTGCAACTAATTTTACAGCTATCTCCTAGGTATCAAGTATGTGCTCATGGAAATATAGACGATGCTTGCAACCTGAACCGTGAACATGTCGCTCAATGAACCATTGAATTCATTAATCATTGTCTATTTAATGTCTTAGTCTAGACTGCAGAAACACGAGTTTGTCTAATTTGTTGGTTAAAAATGACCAAGAAAGGATTAGATAAAAAAGGTACTGTTTTTGAGAATTCTTGACACCAACTAAAAAGTTTGAATTCAACTATTTAGTTATTAACTAACATTTTTCAGTGAAACTAGCATCTAAACTAAACTATATGTATTTAATAAAACTATGAAGATGACTAAACAATTAATGAAACTTTTAGTTAGTAACTAGTAATTAGTTAACTATTTGATCATCAATGGATAGTGATTATGATGCTGATGACGATGATGATGACGACGACGATGATGATGATGATGACGACAGCATTGACTTTAATGCAACAAGTATTTCTTTAATCTTCTAGATTTCGAGACTTGGCGCCGTGGCATATTAATTACTTATTCAAACCATTAATTACTCAAACCACTTTCTTCCACTGCGAATCGCCTGCTCCGCTCCACTAATTCACTAATTGCAAGGATGCTGACATCCACAGTCTTGAGCATTCGCAGTTACTCAACTCTCTTTCTCTCTCTCTCTCTCTCTCTTCTCTCTCTCTCTCTCTCTCTCTCTCTCTCTATCTATATATATATATATATATATATATATATATATATATATATATATATATATATATATAAAGGTATATAGAAAGACATAGAATCATAGCTAAACTAGAGAGTATATATTTTATACTATATACAGTAGATGATAAATTTATGGCTCCCGCATTGGTTATCATCGTTCTGATAATCACTTGACTATTTGGATCGGTTCTGTCGCCGCTAACTAAAAGAAGCCACATTGAATTGCTAAAATTGTGCGGACCACACAAAATCATCCGGCGGGCCGCATTCGGCCGCTGACCACTCCTGTGCTAAACTGTATATATTAGTACAATACATCAGAACAGAGCATCACAGTGCCATTTCGCATGAAGATATTTTTGCAAACATTGTACCGGATCTTGAAGAACATCATGACAGTCGACAAATATCGGATTCGATAAACGCTTCCTCACTGTTCAAAGAGGTAACTGAACACTAATTTGTGATTTTTTTGACATAACAGATCATATTTCGCTCGCTTCCATTTGACAGCTTTTCTGCCTGTATGCCTAGCTGGATCCCTGTCCGTCCATTTACTTTTCTCTTCGCCACCGGATTCAATGCGCCTGCGAGATCATTTAGAAAACTGAAGAAAGTCAAATAATTTGAATATATTTTATAAAAATATGACACTTTATTCCACAATCTTTGAAATGGCTATTTATTATTTGATACTTGAGCAACAAATGTCATAATGTTGCTCTGCTAGGATTAAATAAACAATACTCAAAGCTGCCTATGACGATGGTGGTGGTGATGATGATGATGACGATTATTATTATTATTATTATTATTATTATTATTATTATTATTATTATTATTATTATTATTATTTATTATTATTATTATTATTATTAGTGATATTTTTGCAAGTATTGTATCGGGTCTTGATGATGATGCAGGTCGGCATCTTAATTATTAGCATTTTGGCTTTTTGCGTGAGTGCGGCCTGTCTCATGTAGTATTTGGTTTAATTCAGCCCGTTCACAAAAAAATTTGCCCACCTATAATTTTGATTCTATCATCCTGATATTTCATTATCACTGACATCTATGTTCATTGTTCTTGATATTCTGGTGGAATTGTTCTCCTTGTTCCTCACTAACATCAACACAGGTTCTAGAGAAAAATAATCCAGGCGAGAATGGAACAAAAATTAAGCTTTAAAACTCGTGCTGCATACTTGAGCACGGCAGTGCTGCGATATGGTTTGAACATACATCTGTAATCTCTATGCCTATAATTATGAAGAAACCTGTTTAGAACGCCTTAAAACAGACCCAAAGAAACGAGTTAAAGAAATGTCATTTTTTAAATGATCGTAAAAAATGACTTTCTAAACTGTGGACTAACTCCTTTCACTTTTCGTAGCTTACTGTTGGAAATTTGTCGCGTTACTGCGGCATTTAACTCTGTTAAAGTTCAGCTGATTGAATTTATGCGTCCGACTTCATAAGAAAATAACACACAGCCATTAAAAGGCCACTTTTGTTGCTATTTTGTGAAAAAAGAACGTGACATGCAAAAAGATCAAAGATAAAACTATGGAAAACTCTAGTTTGGCGGTGGCAACATACGGATGTGAGACATGGACTTTGGAAGAAAGAGACGACACAAATATCAAGGCGTTTGTATGTTGTCTGCATTTGGAGGCGGAATATGGCAGAGTGATTACGTGCTGGAGCGTCAGGCTGACGGAGCGGGTTCAAGCCCCGTTAGTGCCCCTTAGTGGCTTTCACACAGGCAGTAAGACTTTAAATCATGCTAAGTTTAAGTTTTTTAATGAAAATCCTTTCATTTCAAACAGATTCTGACAGATTCTGCATATATCATGAAAAAAAATTAACTGATGAATGGGTTAATAATAAATAATAGTAATAAGAGAGGGAGCTGTTACAAAAGAATTTGTAGAGTCTTTCAAACCCAATAAAAGCTGTCGTACTTTTTCCATATCACGAGGAAAACAGGCACCAGTTTGGTAAAAGAAATGATAGAAGGCACAACTTATGGGAAAAGAAAAAAGGCAAACCCAGAACCAAATGGACTGATAACATCAAGCAATGGACACTGGAAAGACAGTGGAAATGGCGAACCGAATGACAGACGACAGAAAACAATGGAACAAGCACAATCACGATGCAGTAGCGAGGATGGCTGAAGTCAAGACAAGACATGCAAAAACTATTGTTATTTTCGGAATCAGCAAACGTGAAAACATAAAGAACAGTTAAAGTTCTGCAAACATCGAAAAGTGTTCTTACCCACGTGGCAATTCTTCTTATTTCTTTATCATACGACGTTTGTATCAAGCAGGCTTCCAAAATGGCAGAGTTCTTCTACCTGTTCTATTTATCATTTGTTATTTCTGATTTCTGCACTGTTTCTGCTGATGTTCATTGCTTTTGTCTTCTTTAACTTGTTTTACATTCCGTAATCCTTTGATGTTGCGTTAGGAGAGTCCATCAACCTCTACAATCCATGGCTGGTGTTTGCCATAATTACCTGGTCATCATCAGCAACTCTTATGTCCCTTATCTTTTTTCCACCTATCATCTATGTTCTCACAGGCTTCTCTTATGAGTTCTTCTTTGTTCTTCTTTTCTTCTTCTTATTGAACAGCAGCGGTGAGAGTGGTCATCTCTGTCTTATTCCCTGCCTAGCTTCCAGCTGGAAGCTTCCTGGTTCAGAGTCTTTTCCATTCACACACACACACACACACACACATTTATTAATGTACAGGTTTCCGATGAGTTTTTTGCCTCTTTAGTCCATTTCCATTATTGTGAGTGCCCTCGCCAGTTTTGTCCAGTGAACTCGATCAAATGCTCCTTCATAGTCCACAAAGCAGATGTAGATTTGAAGGCTCCTTCTTTCTCCCAGCGCCCTAAAAATTCCTATTAAATCTCAAATTTCTTAATCCGTACTGTTCTTCATTGCTTCTACTTTGCTTCTATTCGTTTTGTAAGGATCTTCAAACCTATCTTCGAAGCATGACAAAGCAGGCTTATTGTTCTAAAGTCTCCACACTCAATTGTATTCTGTTTCTTTTCTTTTGGCACTATTACTGTTTGGAGCAAGTCTTCTGGGCACTCCCCGGTCCGAATCATGAATACCTGAATTAAAATATTTTGTAAAATGTTATAGTCTAGGAAAGAGAGTCGCATGTTTTTTTCCTCCAGAAATAGAGAAGACTCTCTTGCCTATTTCAGTGTTAGTACTGGCCATAATAAACATTTTATTAGGGAATCTTGTTGAATGAGATTGTTTAGAATAGTCTAACATAGATTTTTTGACACCACACAAGAAAACAGGATCCATAAAATGTGAAGACTATAGAACAATAAAGCTTAATCAGCGACGTCACAAAACTTCTTATAATAATTTCCTTAAAATTAACTTTCTGTTGGAATATGTGAGAAGAGATTAAGCATTTTTTAAAGTCGATGGAATTTTCTAGATTATTATTTGACTTTTCGATGTATTAACAATAATATTTGATTAAACACTATTATTATTATTATTATTATTATTATTATTATTATTATTATTATTATTATTATTATTATTATTATTATTATTATTATTATTATTATTATTATTATTATTATTATTATTATTATTATTATTATTATTATTATTATTATTATTTCTCAGTGCCAATCAACATAATTTGTTCATGACAGCTGAAGTCTTGCTGTCCTTCGTGTCCTGAGAGCCCTTTTGCCTTCTTAGGCGCTGCTGCCTGTCTCTTTGTGACAGCTTTCTTTTATGCCTTTGGAGCACTGCTGGGTGGAGCAGCTGCCCGCTTCCTCAGACTCCTTCCTCCGACAAGTTGACATTTGTTGACATGGTCAACAAATGCAGCTTTGGCTTCAGCTACTGTTTTTTTTCCGCCAGTGACTGAGGTTTCTTCTTTGAAGCTGCAGGTGGTTTTTGGACTGATTTGCAGGTCGGCCGTAAGTACAGAGTATGCTCGTACTGAGCTGTGTAGCAGCCCTTGATGTCGCAGAGTGGATGATACGGATCGACAATTCCCAGATCGCACAAATTCTTCAGCACCATCAGAAACTTGGTCTGATCCAGACGACCGAGCCACCGACGGCAGAACGCAAGCGTGCCGAAATGCTTGTCGATCACTCCGAGAAGCTGCCTCGACTTCGTCACTCGGGTCGGAACATGACCGGTTCCATAGTTCTTCATGTAATGATACGTCTCCACGTCGTCGTGAACCTGAGCCTTTCCGGTGCTTCCGAAGGTCTCGTTAGCAAGAAACTAGCCTTCTTCCACACTGATCGTGTCACCTCCCTTGTCCATTAATTAATTGATTTCAGTCACGCTACACGGCAGATGTTGGAAGACATCATTGCCATTGACTACCTAACTTCATAATCGAGGGAACGTTTGACGAAGCGTCTTCATTGCAGCTTGACGAATCGTTCTGATTGCCTGCACGTTGTACGGCACCACTGGGGGAGCAGTACCCAGTGTGGCGCCGTAGGCCCTACTGGGGACGAAGTCTCCCGTGTTGGGCCGTAACCTGTATACCCTGTATACCGCAGCCTCTCGTCGTAAACCAAGCCCCAGGCGACGTCTGGGCCGTAGACCCTACTGGGACGCATCCTCCCCGTTGGAGACCAAGCCCAAAGCCTTAAGGGAGGTCATAGGCCCCACTGAGGGTCGCAGCCCACGTGTGGGACCACAGGCTCTACTGGGAGCGCAGCCCCATGTGAGGTCGTAGGCCTTACTGGAGGCGCAGACTCCTGTAGGGGATCAAGCCCCAGCCGGCCGTGGGGGTCGTAAACTCCACTGGGGCACAGCCCCTGGGAGAAGAAGTCCCGACCCTCCGTGGGAGACAAAACCTCTTTGGGTCCGTAAGCCGAAAAGGAACGTATGCTCAATGGGGCCGTAGGAAACACTGCAGGGCGCATCCCCGTGGGAGACCAAATCCCAATGTGATCGTAGGTACAAACCGTAGTCGTAGGTAACGTTAGGGTGTGCAGCCCCTGTGATGGGGCAAGACCACCCAGTCAGCACATAGGATACATTTTATATGCCAATCTACGAATTAACTTTAATTTTCCAGATGTATCAATATTTATAAGTAATAACTTGAACTTTCGGGGAAGGAGATAGCCACTCTCGTCCGTAATTTTTTACGGGTTAACAGCTAGTATAATAAGAATCCTCATGGCCAGAGCAAGAAACAAAATAATACCACAAATAGCAGAAGAACAGTTTGGATTCAGAGAAAAATGGGCTGCTGGAATGCCATATACTTTTAAGAATGTTGGCAGAAAGAGCGACAGAGGTCAAATGTACATATGTTTCATAGGTTATCAAAAAGCGTTCGACAATATCAAACACGCGGAACTGTTCACAATTCTTACAGAATTAGGCATGGGAGAAAAAGAACTACATATACAAGAGCTTTGTTTGAACCTATAAGCATAAGTAAGAGTTAACGGGAAATATGGAAATGGATGAAAATTTAAAAAGGAGCCATGCAAGGATGTGGCCTCTCTCTAGACTTTTTAAATCTCTATGCCGACAAAAATGGAAAACATCAAAGACATGGAAGGAGTTTCAATCGGAGAAAGAAACATCGATAACATAAGATTAGCCGATGACACGGCTGATAGCTAAGTTAAACTTCAAAGCCTGATTGACATAGTGGTAGAACCGGCGGGAAAGCTCGGATTAAAAATAAAAAATAAAAAACACAGCCAGTGGTAGTTTCCAAAGCTAAAGAGACCCCTATCTGCAAAGTATATGCTCAACAACACGAAATTCAGCAGGTGCAACAATTCATTTACCTAGGTGCGCAAATCACAAGTGATGGAAGATGCGACGAAGAAATAAGATAAAGAATTATTGGCATTGCCGAGTCAGCACTTAGTGAACTTACGAACATTCTAAAAAGTCAACACATAACAATGCCAATTAGAATAAATGTGCTGCAATCTTATGTGTAGCCAATACTGCTATAATTATGGCTGCGATACTTAAACTGCATAGTTTCCAAAATTATGGTGGAGAAAATCGCGGCAACAGGAATGTGTTTTTTAGAAGGACGATGAGAATGGCTGTAAAGAAATGACGAATAGCGACGAAGTGTTGGCCAAAGCAGCAACACGAAGGAGCTTGATGGCAACAATAACAACAAGACAGGTGGAATTTTTTTGGTCATATAATGAGGAAAGATGGAATAGAGAAGTTTGCTACAACAGAAAAGATTAAAGGGAAAAGAGATACAGGAAGATAACGGAGAAAATATCTGGTCAGTTTATGCTATCTACAGGGAGGAAACTACGGAATAATTGACATCATTCACGCAACAGAAGACAGATGGAAATGAAGGTCCATGATCGCCGACGCAGTCAACCTGCAATGGCACTTAGAAGAAGAAAAAGAAGAAGAAGAAGAAGAAGAAGAAGAAGAAGAAGAAGAAGAAGAAGAAGAAGAAGAAGAAGAAGAAGAAGGAAGAGGAGCATAGATTTAAATATTGGAGTTAGCCAGACTGCAGGAGACAAATCTAGAATATAATTATTATCTGTTCAACCGGCAGCCTAGGTATTAAGGAGCTACCGCGGCGTGAAATGAAAGTGATATAGAAATTCGTGAGATTTTACTTATAGTGTTACTTTTAAGCAGTTATTGATTATTTTATAGTAACAGTTACAGTCAAAGTTATGAAACTATTCAGCAGTTGTAGTTAAAGTTAAAGTTATTTTCATTTTTAGTTACTGTTGTAGTTACAGTTAATAATTATTTATTCTTCAGTTAATTTCAGTTAATCGCCATTGAACACATTAATTAAATGTTGATGCTTTTTCTTACTAAGCAAATAACTCTTCTATCTCCGCTGTTGATCAATATTGATCATGCTAAACTCAAGACAAAATTGGATCTAACAGGAGCGGGTAGTTTAATTGCTGATAAATAGTTTTCACATACTCTACAAATTCGCTACAAAGCTCAATATTTAAATCTAATAGAACACCATAACTCTTGCGCCTGGTCTCAACTCTCTCTCTCTCTCTCTCTCTCTCTCTCTCTCTCTCTCTCTCTCTCTCTCTCTCTCTCTCTCTCTCTCTATATATATATATATATATATATATATATATATATATCAGTGATGTCTATGTCTATGTCTATGTCTATGTCTATGTCTATGTCTATGTCTATGTCTATGTCTATGTCTATGTCTATGTCTATGTCTATGTCTGTGTCTGTGTCTGTGTCTGTGTCTGTGTCTGTGTCTGTGTCTGTGTCTGTGTCTGTGTCTGTGTCTGTGTCTGTGTCTGTGTCTGTGTCTGTGTCTGTGTCTGTGTCTGTGTCTGTGTCTGTGTCTGTGTCTGTGTCTGTGTCTGTGTCTGTGTCTGTGTCTATGTCTATGTCTATGTCTATGTCTATGTCTATGTCTATGTCTATGTCTATGTCTATGTCTATGTCTATGTCTATGTCTATGTCTATGTCTATGTCTATGTCTATGTCTATGTCTATGTCTATGTCTATGTCTACAGAAGCTCTGGACACATTAAATTGTGAGAGAACGGATCACATTCAACGATTCACTGTCGAAAAGGCGGGCAATTATGGTTTTCAAACGTATCATGTGGAACGGTATGGTGATCAATTCTTGTTTTTATTAATTCGCAGAGAGTGCCTCTCCCGTTAATGGACTTTCCGACGACAATATATAATATTTTTATCTGGAATAACTAAAACTATAATTTAAATAATTTTCATTAAATGCAGAAAGCGTCAGTTGCGAATAAAAGCAAAATATAAACTGTCAGAAACAGTCGCAGATAGCGTCGCTTGGTATCAAGCCACAGATGGAGAGGAACAATATTAAAATCAATACTTATAGTAGATTTTAGGAATTGTTTGATTACACTGGTCTACATTTTTAAAAAAAATTTCTGCTGACCTAAGTATTTTTGCTGATTCTACCCAATTGAGAGGTGCTGATTCCAGATATGAAGTCAAAAATTATGCAATACGTCAAATTTTTTCGCAAATGAGGAATGCTTAATTAAAGGTGTTAAAGTCAAACATAAGGGAAATAGGAAATTCTGAAGAATCGATAACACATAATATTTTTTATTCAGCCAAAAAATGAGTCTGTCGTCTAACCAAGAGAGCAATAAGAGCAATAGCTAGTTGCTTAAATTTAAGTTTTGAGTAAGGAATCTTCTCTTTATGGATGCTCCGGTATAGTTATGATATCACAGTTGCCACGCTGTACACACCAGCAGTAGTCTGCCATAATGTTTGAGTTCCATCTGCCTTGATATCTACGTTCCATGGTCGTGATGTCTTGATGGAAGCATTCTCCTTGTTCCTCACTCATAGCTTCAAGATTTGATGTTCAGGTAGCTATGAAGGAAATGCAACTTGACACTCATGTTTGCTCTCAGTCTTCGAAAATCAATCTTCGAATTTTTGAACTGAAAGGTCATAATTCTCAACTCTTAGTTGCCAAGTAAGTCAGTAATCAGGTCGTAAAAGCATCTTGTCTGCAACTATAACATCCCATTGATTCAATAAGTCCTTTGATGTTGATGCAGTATACAAACTCCTCCTCCATATGAAAATATTTCAAAAGATCATTCTCTCTGCCATGATACATAAGCGTGGTTCCTGGAGACAACACTGAACAGGTTCTTTTCTTTCAGTCTTGAACCCAGTAACTCTGCTGACGACTTCGGCAGATCTAGATCTCATACAAGGTCATTCAACTCAGCTTGGTTGGCTGCTTTGTGCATTCCAGCGTCAACTTCTGAGGCCACGAAATCTTCACCATCGGTGTCTGTTGACTGGCAAAATTCATCGTCGTCAGAAACTCCCAAAGTAGTGCAAATAGGTACAAGAACTTCGTCACAGTGAGCAACCGGTCTCAGAGCAGAGGGGAGATTTGGGTACTGGATGGAAGATTTTGTCTTTGTGAACATGCCTGAAATATTTACCAGGCAGAAGTAGCAGTCATCAACATGCATGGTTTCGAGGCTCTCGCCACACCATTGGAACTCCAAAGCTAAGACTTTTTCTCTGACCTTTAGTCACATTATGGACTGTCTGAGGCTTTCAACACATGTCCTGCACACTTTATGTGGTGCCCAAGGTTTTCCTGGTCACCCAATTTAACTGCGAAATATGCATGATAAGCTTTATGCACAAATTCAGACACATCTCTCCTTTGTTTAGGTGTTGTAAAGCAACCACAAATGTAGCAAAATTTGTCAGGATCATTCCTGCACTGCACACGAAGTGTTCCAGTGCTGGGTGACATATTCCACAGAAAGCTATTTAGAAGAGTTAAATTTGCTGCGACTTGTAAGCCTCATGAACGACTGAATGCTGCCGTCGGTTTCACGCTGCTATAGGCCTATATCCATAAAACGCTGACGTCTGCAGTTTAAAACTGCCTATTAAACTGTTGCGTTATTAAATAGTTATGCCCAGCATATTAAGCATATCTTTTTGCACATCCTTATCTTTTGCATATTCAATATAGCTAAAGAATTATAATACGTAATGCTTCATTATTACTGTAAACAGTAAATCAGTAAACAGCGTTTTGCGGAAAAACTGGACGTGATAGGAGAAAATGGGTGTGATTTTTGGATTCAGCACACCAAAATACATAAAGATCACATGTTGTCTTCAAGTCAGCAAAATTGACGTAGACCAGTGTTATATATATATATATATATATATATATATATATATATATATATATATGTATTCGTATTCATATGAAGAGACTTCAATAAATCTTGTTTGATTTGAGTGTGTCGTTCAAATGTATGGAACTGAAGTCTCTGCGAAATATAAACATAATCGGTATTCAGGGATATATTTAACTTTAAAACGTCGACGAAGTCGATGGCAACGGCCATTGGAGTTCCCTGTTCTAAGTAGGATAAAAATTGACATTTATCTGAGGTGGTTTTCTGATATCGGTATCTGATATTTGATGACGTCTACAGGCGTCAAACGTTAACTTCCGTTAAACGGCTATGACTGCTAAAGTCGTCATGCAACTTTCGGAGCCACTCCTAAGCCGTCTTAACCGTCATAATGCATATAACATTTAGATACGTATTTATTCAATAAGTACCAGCCTTTATTCCGTATTTCTGTGTTGTATCCTGAGGATTTTGACCCTAGTCTAATAGATACACGTGTTTTTACAAAGTAAGACATGTTCCGACAAAGAGGTGTTCGAGTCAGAAGTAATCTGCCGCATCTACCGATCTACCGATGATATCGTATGCGCTAGAATAGCGATATAGGAATGCCATGCAATCCGAATGTCGCAATTTCAAATTTAGTCACTGCGCAACGACTTTCAACAAGCTGTTCACTCGATTTCACTACGAGGAACCCCTTTACCGTCCATTTAAATTTTTAACGATCTACCGTTCCGATTTTCAAACTGTTTTATTTATTTTGTTCCGCTTTTACATTATCCTACAACTTTGCCGCTCACCCAAATAGGGTTATCGCTCTAGAAACATTCTACAGGTGAGGTTTGACATTTTTTCTGAGAAGTGCTATTTTAGGCAGTAGGGTGGACCCTGCCCCTAAATTTTGGGCAACAAATTGTTATAAAGAGCAATAAAAGAGACAAATAATGGCGCATACCTCACTTTCGTAGCTTTCATATCGCCTGAGAGATTGTAAATTTTTAATATTACAATATTCAGTTTTTAAGAACGCCTTTTTACCAAAATAAATGGCCGCCATGGGAACAGAGTTAAAAATTTAAATGGACGGTAAAGGGGTTCCTCGTAGTGAAATCGAGTGAACAACTTGTTGAAAGTCGTTGCGCAGTGACTAAATTCGAAATTGCGACATTCGGATTGCATTGCAATCCTATATCGCTATTCTAGCGCATACGATATCATCCACCTGGCGCGCGCTCACCCATACGCGCATACTCGCGCATTCGCACGCACACACACACACACACACACACTTCCTTATCAGAATGTCAGCGCGTGAATTTTATAGTCATCGGTTGTTGCCTCAACCCACATAAAAAAGTTAACGTCCGTGGACAACTGATTGAAGTCAGAGAGTCAAATTAATAAAAAAAAATCGAGGTTTTTAAAGCCTTCGTCTATGCAAATTAGCAAATTGTCCTCTAGTACAAATCGAGCACAGTTTAAGAACCGTATCAATTATGCAGTCACTTTGTTTGGCATTGGTTTCCTCCAACGGATCACAAGAAACTCGTATACAGTAGTTCAAGTTATTAAAGTTGCATTGACAGAAATCCTCTGAAGCCGTTACGTAGAATACCTTGTCGTCGTCAACAAGGATTCGAGTGGAACAACAGGCATGAATGAGGCAATCGACCACAATATATTTTAGTCGACTTTCAGCTTGCATGCATACATACATACATACATCGAGTGAACAGCTTGTTGAAAGTCTATGCCCAGTGGCTACAGTGTCATTCGAACCTGCCATTCGGATTGCATGGCAAGCATCTATCGCTATTCTACCGCATACGATATCATACATACATACACACGTACATACACACGTACATACATACATACATACATACATACATACAGTGTGAAAAAGTAAAAAGTGAACCGATGTTTGATATTTAATATCTCGGCCGCGTGTGTAGTTATTTCAATAAAATGTATAGGCCATATACCCGGAAGCGCGCCTGATGTAATTGCCGATTGCATGCTGATATCTTTAGAGTTTGCTGAAATATGGCCAAAAACTAATGAGACACAAATTTATAAATTGACAACGGAATAGAACGGCATTATAAAGCGAAAAGACCTGCTTGGCATACCGGATACTGTGTCGCCAGCAGTCGGCGATGAACCTGGCCGTGCGAGTCATTTTCGGCTGCCGTTGGAGTGACCACATCTCACCGTTGCTGCGGGCCGCCTCCACTGGCTACGGAGCCAGAGGATTGTCTTCAAACGCTGTTGGTTCACTTTCCGCGTACTTCACAACCCGTTCTGTCCGGAGTACCTTACTACACAGGTCCAGCTGTGAACGAGCGGAGATCGCTGCTCCGGTCGGGAAAAAACGAGACTGATCGTTTCCCGCCGTCGAAGACTCCCGTGTTGCTGAAACTAATGAGAGAGAGAGAGATCGGCGTAAGAGATCGGCGGCGTAAGAGATCATTTGAAGAAACTTGTTGATTACATTTAAAGGATCATAGATGAGAACAAGAGTTTTTGCAATTGTATTATTACCATTGGTATAATTGTGAAAACCCAATAGGGGGAGGTGTCATATTATAAATAATCAAAGGTTCTTTTCCAAGGCTAACCCGATCTTATGGAACGAGTTACCTGACGCCGTTGACCGAGGCTGCCCGCAGCCGAATCTTTCCGCAAGAACCTAAACACATATTTATTTAAGATAGGTTTCTATTCCACCTGCTAAAGCGCTCCTGATAAAGCGCACGTGTCTTTGACCTTAGTCTAGTCTATTGCGCTGAAGAAATTGTTTGGTAATAATAATAATAATAATAATAATAATAATAATAATAATAATAATAATAATAATAATAATAATAATAATAATAATAATAATAATAATAATAATAATAATAATAATAATAATAATAATAATAATAATAATAATAATAATAATAAGGGGCTGTCCATTAATTACGTCAACACAATAGGGGGAGGGGTTTGAAAAAGTTTGACAGTTGTTGACAGGAGGAGAGGTAAAGAGAAGTTGACATCAACAATTTCATTTTTTACAAATGATCAAAATAGGAAATTTCATGGAATACTATTTATTACAACGGAAAAAGCCTTACAAGCATAAAAGGTCATCACCATTCACCACCACATTATGATGAACAAAAGAAAGGGAAAATGGTCTAATCGTTTCGAAACTTTGTAGGAGAACCCGTCACTGGTATTAGTGGGGGGTCCAAAGTTTTAGACATAATTATAGGGGGTCACTGAAAGTTGACAGTTGTTGACAAGGGGATGGTTAAAAAATTGCCCAAAAATTGTTGACATAATTAATGCACAGCCCCTGATAATATCAACAAAGACTGCGCTCTCTGTCGAGCAAACAGGGCAAGGGCGACGATTTGGCTACTGGAAAATATCAACGAAACAAACTAAATCTGAGAAAGAACTTGAAAATTGGGACGTGGAATGAGAGGACTAAACAAATAGGGACAATGTTACAATTTTCAGCAACGAAATAACGAGGTTATCCACTGACAACGGATTCCAAATTCCCGGTCTTGTGCCGCATGAATCACATCTCCAAGAATTAATCCCGTCCACTCTCTGATGTCGTCAAATCATCTTATCGTCTTCTGCGCCTACCCGGAGGGCGTGTTCCCTCCGTTGTTAACTCCATTGCAACGTTTAGAATTCTCTTCTCTTCTATGCGACTGATGCGACCAAACATTTGATACTTCTTTTGTTTGATCGTGGTTATCACATCGCTGTCAATCCCGATTCTGCTCTTTATAGTTCTTCATTCTGCTCTTTAGTTTTTATTCACCAGCTTATCTTTAGAAGCCGTCTGTAGCATCGCAGTTCGAAAGCCAGGAGTCGCCTACAGTCATCCTTTTTAAATGTTCAGGTCTCCCCTCCGTAAAGGAGCACAGAGAAGAGAGACTCGTAACCTAAAAGTTAAAGCTTTGTCTTGAGAAAGATCTTTCCAGAGCCCCATAATTTGCCAAACCGGCCCAGTGCTGAGCTGGCCAGACCAATTCTTCTCCTAATCTCCTGGCTGCGATTCCCATCTGCTCGCACCATGCCTCCAAGATATACAAACTGTTCGACAGTTTCAACCTTGTTCTGTCTAAGGTTATTAACACCGACTCCTCCACTCTACCTGCCACCATGGCCTTTGTCTTTTTTTACGTAGATTTACATACCCATACACAAACTGTTCGATATTTGATATCTTTATTTCATGTATTCAACATCCTTTATCGTCCACTTTGCGCTAAGGACATGCGATCGATGTCATCATCAAATCGCAAATCCTTCAACGTCTTCTCATAGATGTTAAATACTCCCTCATCTTCCTCTCTTAGTCGCTCCATTTGCCCGTTCTAGCAGGATTAGGATTATCCTAATATTAGGATTATTAGGATTATTGAGCCCACTGTCGGCCTGAACCAGTCTCCGATTTTTCCGTTTTTCTGCAGCCACCATCGAATTATACAGACTTGTGATGATCCACCAGCAGTTTCCGACCACACCATAGCTCTCCAGCGTCGTTCATGGCTCCTTGTTCCAGACTGAGTCAAACGTCTTGGTGTAATCCACGACGCAGTGTCTATACATCTTTCGTATTCCCTGGCCTGTTCAATCCCTGGTATTTTTAATTGGCAGTCAGTGTAAGGATTTGATGGGTGGTGCTCCCGACACTTCTGAATCCCACCTTTTCTTCAGATAGGTGGCATTCAACATTTGCCTAGTTTTAGTCGTTGCAAAATGATCGACAGCAAGACTTTGCTTGAGTGGGATAGCAGAACAATTGACGTAGGGAGGTAAATTCAACCACTCGTGAGATTGACCACCCTTATATATCATCACCAGTACTGATTGAGCCCTTTCTTTTTGGCCACTCTTCAGTCTCCCACACGCTGCAGCATGCTTGATGGAGTTCTCTAATTAGGTCTTCTGCACCTGCTTTCAACACCTCTGCTGCTACTCCAGCCACTCCCGGGCTTTTATCGTTCTTCAGCCTGCTGATGGCTGCTTCTACTTCTGAGCAGTATCATCACAATCACCATCCGGATAGCCTGTTCTTGCATTAAGATTCTTCATTCAGTCGTGGCTTTTCTGTTCCCTTGTATCCAAACAAGTAAGAAGTGTTGGTCTGTCCATCGCTTGTCAATTTCTTCGTCCGTACTTAAGGAGTTCCACTTCGCTGTTCATTGTCCTTTATGTCGTTTTTCAATCTCCTGCGACTTTTTTCTATAAATTTTAAATGCTTCCCTGAGATGTGAGCCATGCACGTGCTACTGCACATCTTCACAGGATTCTTCCGGTCAGCCTCTTTTCTTGACTGGCCTGCATAGGTCACGGCATAATTCCACCTTCTCAGGCGACTGATGTCTGAATCTTTTTTCTTTACCTCTTTCCTTAACAAGTTTCATAGTATCTGACCCGATTCGTGGTCAGATACTATGAAACTTTTATTTATTTATTTACACACAATTGCTACAGTTTTAGGGCTTGCAACAAGAGCGCTTTAACATATGCCAATATCTAATGCTGAATAAATGTGTCTTTAGATTCCTTATGAGGAGACCTGCAGAGTCTGGTCACATTGTCAGGTACATTCCATAGTATCGGATTCCCACGCGTCAATGACGTATAAATACCCGAACTGGGGGTTCATAGACGGAAAAGAGACAAGCTAATGAGCTTTGATGACCTGACTGGAGAGGCGCTCTCCTCCCATTCGTTGTATATCTTTGTACCAGTACAGATAGGTAATAATGGCCGTACGGATTATGTAGCGCCCGAAAAGTCAGCCAACAGGCTGATTACGCTCTGCTGAACGCGGAGCCAGCGAGCCGGTCCCCAAGTAGGGGGCGTGACATGATCACCTCACCGGCAGCCAAAGACCACGAGATCTTCCAGGTTCATCACGGACTTGCAGGTGAGCCTGAGTCAACCTGCTAACCGGAATACAGAGTGACAAGCAGCAATTCATCGTTGACAGTACAAAAGCTCGAACAAGCCGAATTAACGGCACTCACTGGCAAGTACCGACCTGACTTCGCAAGTAGTAATGACAACTGCGTTTCGCTTGTTTATGTGTTCTATTAGTATTCTATTAGTTAGAAGAGTGGTAACAACGCTGGACGATGGAGTAGAAGGTCGCGGGTTCAATTCCCGCAGGAGCCCTAAGGTCGACTCAGCCTTACTCGCTAGAGGGCGGTGGTCAAATGAGGAGCAGCGTTAAGTTGTGAGGTAAAACGTGGGTCTGTGGAAAGTACTGACAACCTACTCCAGATTAATGGATTATACCACCTACGTCGCTGATTGCCTAGACCGGAGATAAGCGCCGGAACCCAACGCTCGGACTTGAGTACGGGACCTACCTTTACCTTTTACCTTGATTGTTCGTCAGTAGATTATCTGCTGCTCCGCATAGAGCAATTCTTATCTGTCGAGCTCTCCATCAATAACCGTCTTGTTACTTCCTCATCATCATTATGTCTTTCTCTTCCATCGGGTCCTTCAGCTTCTCCAGATTGTGCCTTGTGAGTTTCATACAATTACTTTTCCTGGCGTGGTTTCTCGGAAACAAAATGCACTGGCAGAGGCAAATTAACAACATCGGATATTGAGTGGAAACACAACAAATTGACCATGGCGTAGGAATGTGGACAAATAAACAATATTTATTAAGCATTCGTTTCAGGAATTCGAACCAGTGACAGAGCGCATTATGGTTGTGATGATGAGACTCAATGCTACGCATCAACATCAGTAGCTGATGATGCAGAGAAACAAGATTTCTATGAAGGCTTAGAAAGGACAATACAGGAGCGGATAAGAAACGGGTTGTAATGGGAAATTTAAAAACAAGAATTGGACCGGGACAACCAGGACAGGAAGGAAATTTAGCGGGAAAATATGGACTAGGAGCAAGAAATGAAGATGGCCAAATTATGGTTAACTTTAGCCGACCAAATTACCGGGACGCCACGAAAACCAAGTTTAAAGTACACGAAGGAAGAAGATATACTTGGGTATTTCCAGATGGAAAATCACGAAACCAATTTGACTAGTCACCTAGTGGATTGAAATTGGGAAAGAAGCATCAGAAATTGTGAAACGTAGCAGGAGCCGACAGAGACACAGGTAATTATCAGCTACTAGTGGGCAAAGTAAAAATTCGACTACACAAAAGGGGAACACCTGAACAGAAACTATGTAATATGAAAGAACTCAAGAAGGCAAAGAGATTGAGTACAGGTGTCGAAATTGGACAGGACACATCAGAAAGTGTAAAACGTACCCAAGAGCCGACGGAGACACCGCTTCGAGTGTCTCGCTAAAGAAAGTTAAGCTGAATGTAAAGGCAATAAAAAGTTGACGAATGGATTTGAAATCTGGAATGCTAGACAAAGCAGTTCAAGACTACTGTCTACAGACAAAACAAAGAAAAGAAAAAGTTAGTGCATTACGGCGATAATGCTCAGATTGGGCCATGAGAAACGAACTGCAGCACGTGAAAGCCCTCGGAGATACCAAGAACGAACGAGGAATGTGCAAAAAAGCCATCCGGAAAGAAAATGAGGGACAAGTAACCAAATGGCGTCAGTACATGATAGAACAAATGTCGTTTAGATGTCTTGGGTCCAATAATGTTCTATTTTATAAATCTCTCTATTGCTCAATGAGTGTTTCTCCTCTTCATTCGCCATGCAGTTGGTCACCCACTTCTTAAAAAGCCATAAGAAACCTTTAAACGAGAAACCTTTAAGAAACCTTTAAACGAGAGCAATATCTCTCTCCAATGACGATTTGTCTGTTATTTTATTTATTTTTATTAGGCTTTTTCTTTTTCTATTTCTGGACCAAAAATCTCTGTCTCTTCCAATAAACAAAGTATTTTCAGATATAGGCTCTCCCAACATCTCTTCCAATTAGCATTTCCTCCATAGTCTGTCTTGCTGTTTCCCTCTGACTGATCTCTGGAATGACCTGGTCTTTTGCGGATAGATTTGAAGTACCATCGATTGATACCCTTAGGTATCAATCGATGGTGCTATAGATAATGCATAATAATAATAATAATAATAATAATAATAATAATAATAATAATAATAATAATAATAATAATTATTATTATTATTATTATTATTATTATTATTATTATTATTATTATTATTATTATTATTATTATTATTATTATTATTATTATTATTATTATTATTGGCCTCTATCTAATATTACTTTCTTATCGAAACTCTTGAAAGAATAGTTGCTAAGGGGTTGTCCATTAATTATGTCAACAATTTTTGGGCAATTTTTGACCCCCACCCCTGTCAACAACTGTCAACTTTCAGTTACCCCTATAATTATGTCTAAAACTGTTGCCCTCCCCTCACAAGATCAATGACATGTCTCAATAATTTCTTAAGTTTATTCTAGTCCACACACTTCTCTTTTCAATAAGCTTACCGGAAAAACCATTCTACTGAAGGGGCTCTGTTGGCAGGTATAATTATATTGTTCGGGTTATTGATGCTGGAAAAGTTACTGCTCTTTGACTTTGCCTACCTGCCACCTTTTATACGGCTGATAATTCTATTCCTCTTCATCGCCATAAACATTGGTTTTGGGGTCTGACATTACCGAGACTTTAGCCCATTTCGCAGGTAGATAATCTTTATATTGGCTTCCTATCCAACACCGAATTAAACATGAAATCAGTTTTTTAGTAAATTATACAATCTTTCTTGTAGTATATAAAAGTTAATAAAACCATGTTATAGAATGAACCCAATTATGGCAATTATCTTAAGATGCGACCAGCGTGACTTTAGTTATTGAACTTATTGATTATTTTTCAGTTACAGTCAAAGTTATTGAAATTATTTTCCAGTTATATTTACAGTTAAAGTTATTGTCATTTTTCAGTCACAGTTTCAGTTACAGTTATTATTTTTCAGTTATTTTCATTTAATCGCCTCTGAACACATTAATGAAATTTTGATGATTTTTCTTATTAAGCAAAAACTATTCATTCTAATTGATTGAAAAATCTACCTATATGTCCAATTGTCCATATTTCACATGCATGTCAATCAGAATATGACATCAATAATTTCTGAAGATCGAGAGATCTTCAATCGAAGATCTGTTTGTATGGTGTTTGATTGTTTGATTTCTTAAGTTTATTGTTTTACAGTTATTTTAACAATTTCAGTCATTTATTGTTCAGATTGACATTTCTTATATATATATATATATATTGTTAGATACTTTTTGATATATACCTGACTTGTTATTTTTAAGTTAACGGATATATCAGTTACAGCTGCAGTTAACTTAAACCACACTAGATGAGACTTATCCGGCGACCTACAAATCGTTCCACTGGGTATTATGCAGGACTACAATTTGCTGTTCCTCATTCTCGTGCAGTCATTGGCTGTTTGACTTGGCTTATCCTTCTTATCCTCGCTGTTCTGACTTCTTTCCGGATTGACCTCGCTCTAATTAAATTTGTATAAGGTGCGCCATCGGTATGGCATTTTTGCAGTGGCGCCATAGAAGTTGATTGATTGATATTTTTGCAACTTTTCTGCATATGTCTCGATTTCGTTCTTTACTCTGAGTGTCACTGGCTGATCGTCGGTTTCTACCCCGGAGTGGAGTACTTTGTTGGATAAAAATGCAGTGGCGATGCCAAGAAATCTTGGTGGGGATGCACTTAATTTCTAGGAAGATGGCGACTTGTAGGGGCCCGTACACGGCGAACCCTGCTATAAATCCAGAAAAAGGCTGAAAAACAAAAAACGGTAATTAGCAAAGAAATGTGAAAACGCCCAGACACCCGCCGACATATAGCGGCTCCGACCAGTGTAAACCCTGGAAACGCTGACAAACAAAAAGGTCGGTTGGGGGTGCATCATCCAGTCATCCCCAATGTGGAACCGCCCCTGTCTAAATTCCTCAGAGATGGCACAACTATCCTGACGGCGAAACAGAAAGTCTTGACCTATTTAGTCAGAAATCCACTGAACATGATTGTAGTGCCAACAAAGGTTCGCACACAGTTAGTCTATGTCAGCAACGTGCGCCATCGGCTGATGCTCAGGGCATCATGATAGCGGCACTATAAAAATTGATTGATTGATTGATTGATTGATTGATTGATTGATTGATTGACTGACTGACTGACTGACTGACTGACTGACTGACTGACTGACTGACTGACTGACTGACTGACTGACTGACTGACTGACTGACTGACTGACTGACTGACTGACTGACTGATTGATTGATTGATTGATTGATTGATTGATTGATTGATCGATCGACTGACCGACTGACTGACTGGATTTATTTATTTATTTATTTCTTGATAAAATGGTGCCAATTTAATTGGAACACGTGCAGATTGAATCAGTTGGCATTTAATTTTCTGCGGAAAGTTCTGTCAGCTATGTGCATCAAGGAACCCTGGAACTCCACAGAACATACACTTTGCGAAACAAGTACCTAATTAATGTTTTTCTTACATAGAATTTATAATTAACCTTTCTGTTTCTGCACTTAACGTCTCAGGCGCTTTGACAACATTGACGACACACTGATAGCTTTTCGTTAATATATTTTTAGGTCCTTTTCTGCTTTTACTCACGACTATTCATTCTTCATCAGAATTGATGTATGGAAATAAATGTGAAGGTGTTTGTGAAACATGTGTTCGTCGCTATGGATGCCTCACGCTGAAATGGGGACATTGCTGTACTCAGTTCTACCAATTGAATGGAAAAAGAGATCACAGCTATATCACTTCATCCAAAGTCCATCCGAAATACAGAAAACTTGTGCGAAAGGATATGTCTGCCATAAAGGGAAGTGCAACACACAAAATATGGACGCTGAAGAATAAAATTTTTTGTTAAAATTATATTGATGATGAATACGGTTGATCAGCACATGTCAGTATTAAAACTTCTATAAAATAATTTAAAAAATTGGCATGTTTCATATACTATTGTTATGAGAATAAACGAAAAAGGCGTTTTTTAAAAGTCAGAAGGCATAGAAACTTTTACAATTACTCACATGCACACACACACACATACACGTCCGAATGATATGTGACTTGCAATGTTGCTGTCCTATTAACGTTTATTGGCGCAAATCGTTTATTGTCTTATTGTATCGTTTATGTCATGTCAATGTCATGGCATGAAGCCGTCGCAGCTATGCGAAGGTTGGCTGAAACGTTGAACAATAATTCTCCACTGCTCCCTTTTTTAGCTGTTTCCATTAGCTTCCATTTAATGTTAGACCATGTCATAATGTTGTCTATCCAGCTGGTTTTGGGTCTGCCTTGCCTCCTGGTTCCTTCCGTCAAACCCGTTATTATTGAGTTTTCAATTGAGTCTTCTGTTTTTTCTGGTAACATGTCCAAAATATCTAATTGTTCTTGATTTGATAAAAAAGTAAAGTCCTTCCCGAGCACTCAAGGCTAACCTCAAGGCTCATAGGGCGGCGCTGATCTCCGTTACCAAGGCCCTCAGCCAGGCGACTGGTGCAAGGTTACATGATACGGGGCCAGTGTTCTCATGCAACGCGCCTGTTTACTTCGCGGATTAATCCGCTACTCATTTGCCATCGCCAGATGGCGAAAGAAGGCTGAGTCGACCTTAGGGCTAACGCGGGAGTTGAACCCGCGACCTTCTGCTCCATTGTCCAACGCTGTTACCACTCTTCTAACTTCCCGCCCCTCTTGATTTGATATGTTTTAGAAATTCCTGATCTACTCCAGCCATTTTTACAGTGTCTCATTGGATATGAAATCCGTATAGCGAATCCTCAAAATTTTTCTAAAGTATTTGTTTCAAATGCTTAAATTCGATTTTCTTCTTCATTTAGTGTACATGACTCACAGCCATACGAAGCCAGGCTAGTGCCCTGATCAGTCTTAGATTTGTAAGTTTACTGACCGATTTGTTCATCCAAACTTTTAGTTATGCTATTATTATATTCATTCCCATGGCCAATCTTGCCTTGATGTCATCTTTGCATCATCTTGGATTAGGCTTCCAAGGTATGTGAAGTTAGAAACTTGCTCAAGCACCTGTCCATTTGCTAAGATTGTTATTTGATGCTCCATATTTTACATTACTTTTGTTTTTCTTGCGTTTATGCGCATATTGTAATGCAGTTCCAGTATGTTCTATTCTTTTCACTAGGTCTTGAAGGTCTTCAACCGATGTTGCTACTAGGACAGTATCATCCGCATATCATCAACTTTCCTCCTATCTTGAAATCCACCTTTTATATCCATCTAGTGCTTTTCTCATCAATGCTTCAGCTAAGATGTTAAATAGACAAGGAGGGATGTTACATCCTTGCTAATACCTTTCTTTATGGAAACCTGTCAGTTATTCCGCATTCGACCCTGACATTTGCATGTTGTTGTTTATACAAGTTTTGAACCAAATTAATAAGTATCGTTTATTTCAACAATAAATCACATATTTTCTTTCCGTTCACAAAATCTCTGCTATCAGTGTCATAAAATTAATAAGTATAAACCAAATTAATAAGTATAGTTTATTCCAACAATAAATCACATATTTTCTTCCTGTTCACAAAATCTCTGCTATCAGTGTCATAAAACAACAAAATCTCCGTATCAACTCTCGCTGCTCATTGAGAGTTTTTCAAAAGTTAGTTTAGTAACTGCCAGAAAGAACATTATTGGATTGGATGACAATTTTTAATACGAAAGTTCAGAATTAAGAAAAATATTCGAAAATATGCTCATTCGTGGTAGAAGAGACCGGCTGAACAAGCAGTTGAGAAACAAGCAAAGCTTCCAGCCATCAGAGCACGCAATCCCATGTTGGATATATGTCCTGAATACAAAATACAAGATCACTAAATTTAAGAAATTTTGTCAGTTCATGTTTTGTATGTAGCTTCTTCAATTTGATGGCGGTGTTGGTGGTGATTTTGGTGTTGTTGTTGTTGTTGGTGGTCAAGTTGAAACATGGAAAGCATAAGGCGAGTTTGAAAGATTTAGAAGATCCAAGCTGAAATGTAACTTCCATTGACGATGAAGTGGTGTCCTTCGAAGCGATTAGACCAGACAGCAAGTAACACAAAACGTCAAAAAAGACGAATTTTTGAGCCACTTCCATTACAACCAATGCTTAAAAAGTTCCTTCACTTCGGAGCGTTACTATTATCCGCTGACGGCCGGCATTGCAATTCCAATGCTCCGCAATTTTTGCATTTGACTACTAAGGCAATCGCCTTTTTGTCTATAAGTGAATGTAGAAGGAGAAAGATTCTTGTCTCCATTTTTGTCCAGGTCCAAATATGATAGAATATTTCCACGCTTGTATCTCAATCGGAATTAAGATAATCGCAATGTTTTTAGCAGATTAATCTTTTCATAACATTCGAAGGTATAATATCGTTAATTTTAGAATGCTCCATAAATATCATCAGTATAAGAATTTTTAAAGAGGGTGTCTCGATTGGTAATTGACCAATCGAGGCGCCCTCTTTAAAAATTGAGCAAGTTTGACATTGATGCATTCCAATTCTCAGCTTTTAAGAAAACTTCTAGTGCATGACGGTCAAAATCTTATGCGTTGTTACCGTCCTTCAAATGTGTTTCCATGGTCAACGAGAATGAAATACCGCCCACAAATACGAGTCATAAAACATAACTTTCTGTCGGTCAGCATTGTTTAATTTGTAATATTTAGGTATTGGTTGCATAGTACAGGATGAATAATAGTGACTCCATTAGCTATATTCCTGAATCCAGAAGCTGTTTCGAAAGCCTCAGAAGAGACAGCCTTTAATTGATACTAGTCCAACCATGCCGTCGTAAAACATTCTCATCATAGCAATGAAAGGTGGGCAACCGAATTTATGTCGAATTTATGTAGAATAGCCCAGAGTTTATAGGACAGTGTAGGTGATAGCAGTGTTTATTTTAGGCATTCTCTGGGGATTCCCCAGTTTGAAATTCGTCCCCCCAAAAAAACTACATTTTGGCAAGTAGTATGACCTCTCAATGTCTGTACAGACTGCACAAAATAGGCTTTAAATGCACCAAACTGCTGATTCCAGCCGGTTGCAGTAGCAGATATGGCCACAGAATTTTAAATTTTATTCTGACATAATTTTCAATCAATTAGTACTCAATAACGGCTCAGAGAGCTGGACACTTCGGAAAAAAGACCGCAGGCGAATTGATGCATTCGAAACATGGTGCTGGAAAATAATGCTATGGATCTAATGGACATCCAGTAGAACAATTCAAGAGGTGATTGCAGAAATCAAGCCAAAACACACCTTGGAAGGATTGATTCTAAAACAAAAACATGAGTTTTATGGGCATATTATGAGAAGGCACAATTCGCTGGAGATGCTAACAGCTGTTGAGGGATAAAGAAAAAGAGGACGACAGAAGATGAGATGAAGTGACTGATATATATATATATATATATATATATATATATATATATATATATATATATATATATATATATATATATATATATATAATATTAAGGCGAGCATATCTACTATTGCATTTGTTAGCACAGTGCAAAGTGAAAAGGCTATTTGAAGAAATATCCTCAATAAAAAAGAATATCTGAGACATACCAAAAAGCCTTGTAAAGTTTTGGAAGTCTATTTGACCGTGTAAATGTGTTGATTCTAGACTTTTATGTTATGTTAATCAGGCAATTCATACAGCAATCAAAGCAGAAAGCTAAAGTCAATAGCGCTTTACACTTAACACACTTTCTGATCAAAGATTGTAAATTCGATGTCAGATCCATACAATTAAGTGAAATTTCTGAGTTTATCTAAAAACTACTAGAAAATAGTTAATAGAAAACTACTAGAAATGGTTAATATAAACATTGATCCAGTTGCCAGTTGGCTGCAAAAACTGGAACACAAAAAAATAAATCAACGAAATTTTAAGCCAAAACAAAATGAAAAATAGATGAGAGGAGTACTGCTTTAGAAGAGTTTGAAATAATAATAATAATAATAATAATAATAATTATTATTATTATTATTATTATTACATGTCTGTTAATGCTCATTAATTATAATTACATAGATGATTTATGAAATGCATAGCTCCCCCTCAGAACAACCTGCACCTCATCGTGGTGAGGGGGTGGAAACTCCACAGGGGAATTCTCTGCGAAGGCTATGCCACCAAGACAATACGTGTGTTGGACAGGCTTTGCAGGGACCCTGTGGTAGGCAAGCCGCAGTCTCTGGTGAAGACTGCTATGGTGCTCTTCTGCTGAAGTCCGCATGTCTGGACAATGGAGAAGACAGCATTGCAGCACAGCGTCTGCAGGCAACTGTAAATGGCGTACTGATGTCTCTTAGCATCAGTATCGGCCAGCCAGCTGCGCCTGCATCGTTCAATCCACATGTATCAATTTTTGATCCTGAAGATAACGGACGCTGCAGGAACAACGGACTTCACAAGACATTCACGTTGAACGCTAGGGACGTCAACTGACGTCCTTATTTTGGTTTCTCAGGGCGCTAGGGACGTCATATGACGTCCTTAGTTCAATGCCAAATATCTTAGCTTATACGGATCTTGGATTCATTTTTCTGCTTCCTCTAGCTACTAGAATGAGTGACCGATCAAGAAAAGCAAATTGTATAGAAAATGTATGAATATTTGCCCTATAAACACCTGTTCAAAAAACCACAATATACTCATGCTTCGCCGCCTCAATAAAGAAGCTCAATTTGCTCCATGCTAATTATAATAGCAGTCTTGGTTCACTTGAGATAGGTGCGCCGTCTATTGCAGCAGGTGGACTAAATGACCAATCGGAAGCGCCACATTCTACTGAAGAACGTCGATTGGCCTTCTAAAAGGCCCACCTTCTAAACCCCACGCCTCAGCTTCAATATAAATACCCCAAATAACTTGTATCACCATAGACGTAATGCCGTCAGCGTTTTTGGACCAGATAATTGAGGTCCTTACTAAGGTCCTGGAATTTATATTGGCTATAGCGTCCATTTTGCCACAATAATTGCCATTTTTATTGCTTTGCATTCTTGACCCGTGACATTGATTGTTTTATCCAATCGCCATTGTTGAGATAACTACTAGTCCCTGACAAGGTCTACGTAGCGCGGTTATGGAGCACATTACAGACCACCTGCACTTTTTCGTATGAATTGGTGCATACCTGAGGAAAGAGAAAGTCATTCTAGTAACAGGTGGCTCTAGCCTCTAAACACTTGCATCTGTTTCAAGATATTTTCCTCTGTAGGCGTCTAACGTGATCGGGCCTTGGGAATAATCTGACGGCTGTCACTCACTTCACGCATGATCGCACGCATTTTGTATAGGAACTGGAAAGCCACGGAGGTCGTAGACTCAATAGTATCCGCGTCTGAGTTATTTAATAGGCCGCAGTCAACGTGTTAATTCTTGTGCCGGTAAAGCGCAGATTACAAGACCTGCAGCGATGGGAATGAGGCGACAAGTGCAGGTGAAGGAGATCACTGGATCACTGGAGATCACTCAGTCACAAACCTGCATGCAGGCGTGATGGTTGCTTGCTGTCGAATGGATCAACGGCAGCACTCGTATCGTACCCAGGTGACAGAGCAGCCCTTTTCAGGGATAGCACTGCTCTCGCCAAATGGTGAGGGGAGAGAAAATAAAAGGATCCCTAAACAATGCTTGCTCTGTTAAAATTCTGTTGGCCAACCGCAGTCAACTGAATATCCTAAAACGTGGTCGAAACTCTAAACGAACTAAGCTTCGCATTGCCAGCTGGAATGTTCGCACACTATTAGACTCGGATTATAGACACGAAATACGTTCAGCAATAATAGGTCGCGTACTAGAACGATACAATATTGATATCGCAGCACTAAGTGAGACCAGACTATCCGGTGACAGTGCGTTCGTTGAGATTAGAGCTGGCTACACCTTTTTCTGTCATGGATAACCAGAAGGGCAATCCAGACAAGCAGACAAGCCAGGTGTAGGTTTTGCAATCAAGAACTCGCTAGTCTCGCAGATCATTACACACCCTAAAGGAATCTCTCCACGGCTGATGACCATGGACATACAATTACATTATGGTCAAACCATCTAAATGATTAGTGCCTATGCACCAACACTGTCTGCCCCAATGATGGAAAGGAAGCCTTTTAAGAGGACCTGGATGCCACTTTGGGTAAAATCCCATTGAAGCAACGTCTCTTTCTTCTTGGAGACTTTAATGCTCGAACTGGCTGTGATTACAAAGCATAGCCTAAGGTTATTGGACGTCACTCGCTGGGCAAGGAGAATACAAATGGCTTCCTACTTCTTCAGACTTGTGTAGTTCATGGACTAACCATCACTAACACACTTTTCCAACAAGCAGACAGGCACAAGACAACATGGCAATACCCGCGATCTAAACAGTGGCACATGTTAGATTACGTAATTACACGTCAAAGGGACGTTGGTGAAGTTCACTTGACGAAAGCCTTGTGTGGATCTAGTTGCTGGTCGGATCATCTTCTTTTGCTGTTCACACTGCTGTTCACACTGTGGCCTTGAAGCCAAAAATGCCACGACGTAGAAAACTAGACACAGCGAAACTTAGCATGGAATGCTATCAGAAACAACTACAGGATAATCTTACATCTATGCTTGGACCCCTGACAGATCATGTCAATGACGAATCTGCAACCTTGAAACTTGGACAAGGCTGAAAATTATAACGCGAAATGCTGCACCTCAAACACTTGGACATACAACATCTAGACAATAACGACTGGTTTGATGAGAATGACATCGAAGCTCGAAAACTCCTGGATAAAATGCATGAAACTCATCAGGCCTGGATAAATGAAAAGAACAACAGGCACAAGAAACTTGCTTATAACTAGGCAAAAAATAGGGCTCAAGCAAGTCTGCGGGACATGAAGAACCGGTAGTGGCAAATAAAGTCTGAAGAACTACAAGCCGCCTACGACCGCCAAGACATAAAAGCCTTCTATCAGGGTCTCAAAGCGGTCTATGGACCAAGGGCGATTGGCCAGTCACCGTTTGAAGACACCAACGGCGTACTGATAACAGATAAAATTAAAAAATTGGAGCGATGTGCAAGCCACTTTCACACTGTTCTCAATCAACAATCTACATTCTATGATCTGGTGATAAATGAGATTCCACAGTGGCCAGTTGATGCACATCTCGATGATATTCTTTCCCTACTCGAGGTCTAGAAAGCCATTGAACAAATGTCCTCTGAAAAAGCTGCGGGAATTTATGGTATACCAGCCGATGTATGCATGGCGGAGACGCATTGCTACGACATCTTACAAATTTGAAACAGAAGACCTGGACTGAAGGGAATGTGCCACGAAACTTTAAAGATGCACTAATTGTCAGTGATGGGCACTAGTTGAAAAAAAAGTAGCTAAACTAAACTATTTTTAAACTAATTATTTGTAGTTAAACTATTATTTTAACTATTAGTTAAAATTTTAAAGTTTAATTAAACTTGTTTCAAGTAGTTAAACTATTTCCAACTATTTTGCAACTTTTTTAAAGTATTTTTTATTAATCGACTCCTTTCAATGTAACATAAAGAAATCGCCGTAATGTCTGAAGGCTAATGCAGGCAGTGTCTACTTAAATCAGACAATGTGATTAAATATCAGAGGGCTCAAAAACAATATCAACAAGTCTAGTAATAATTATGCACCTCTATAGCGCCAGTTCTAATACTCTAGCGGTTCTAATACCCTGGGGTATCATTACTGTATCAATCGATGATACTTCAAATCCATCCGCAGAGGACCAGATCAACCCAGACATCAGTCAGAGGGAAAGAGCAAGACCGATTGTGGAGGTAAATCGTTCCAGAGCAACGGGTTCCGTTTTAGTAAGCTTTGTTGATGCAATTACATTGCCGTTTTATTTTGATTTAGGCCCATACTTATATATATATATATATATATATATATATATATATATATATATATATATATATATATATATATATATATATATATATATAAGAAACATCATAATACTAGAGAGATAATAAACTCTTGCCTTGATGTGATTTCTGAAGTTCTTACTTTATGTGACACTACCGCTAATTCGTTAATTCATGCAGTATTTACAACTGGCGCTGAAGTTTTTGTTCTTACAGCCTGCCTTCTCACTCTTTACTTGCGGATCAGTATAACACCTAATGATTAAACTGTTCATCGTCAAACTTATTAATTAGCAACTTCAAACTTAGCAAAAATGGCGACAACATTCCGGAAGTAGCCGCTATTGCTACCATACATATTATATATTATTTTTAGAAATTATCGTCAGTAAGTAATAAATAAACATAGATGCGGGAGAACATTCAGTACAGGGACCAGAATTGAGTAACATAGAAGATGAAATAACTGCCATAACAAGGCTGAAGGCTACAGCATAAAAAGATCAGTATAATAATCAGTATAATCAAAAAATAGTTGGCGAAAAAATAGTTAAACTTTTAGCTGTAACTATTTTAAAAAGTAGTTAAACTATTGCTAGGTAAGAAAACTAGTTAAGAAAAAAGTAGTTAAACTATTGCTTCAACTAAATTTTTCAGTTAAACTAATAGTTATAACTTTTTTAGTTAACTAGTGCCCATCACTGCTAATTGTGCATATTTATAAGCGGTATAAGCGGAAAGGAAACCATGCTATATATGACAACCATCGCGGAATATCTCTGCTTTCCACTGCCGGAAAAATTCTGGATAGGATAATTCTAAATCGATTCACTTCTCATGTGAAAAAATACGACATTATCCCTGAAAGCCAATCAGGCTTCCGGTCCGGCCGTGGCACCATGGACATGATTTTTACTGCCCGGCAGATTCAAGTAAAATGCCGTGAGCAACAGCGGGATCTTTTCATGCTCTTCATTGACTTCGATTCGGTTAACAGGCATGGCCTAAGGCTGATCCTTAAACGTATCGGCTGTCCTGTGAAATTTGTGGAAATCATACAATCCTTTCACGAAGGTATGCAGGGTCAAGTAGTCTACGGTTCTGATCTATATATTACCTGTTTGATATAAACAACGGAACCAAGCAGGGATGCGTGCTCGCCCCGTTGCTGTTCTATCATGCTTTTTGTGGCATTTAACGACTGTGATACTGGAGTGCCAATACAGTTCCGTATTGACGGCGGCGTTTTCCAATCTGTGCCGTCTGCAAGTTCATACCTTAATATCATCTGGTATGATACGGGATCTTTTATATGCAGATGACTGTGCAAGTGTGCCTACGCTAATGGAAACCCAACAACGATTTGATAGATTCTGTGAAGCTGCCACCCGCTTCGGACTGTCAGTGAAAATGAAAAATACAGAACTCATGCATCAATCTTCAAATGGCTTAAGCAATATAACACCTCCCGTGATGGCTGGTAGCACAGCCCTTCCGATGACAAACAGCTTCTGTTACCTTGGTAGCTTTTTGTCAAATGATGCTAAGTCCGACAATGACATTAATGCTCGTTTAGCCAAAACAGCCTCAGCGTTTGGTATGCTCTCCCGAAAGCTGTGGAATTGACCATGAAATACGTCTAGACACCAAAATCGCCGTCTACAAAGCAGCAGTGTTCAACACAGCCCTAACAAAGCAGCAGTGCTCAACACATTACTGTATGGTAGTGAATCCATGGTCCTCTATCGCCACAACATTCGCAAACTGAACAGCTTTCATATGCGTTGCCTCAGGCGACTTGCCCATGGTCAAATGGGAAGACAAATTCCCAGATACAGAAGTAACTAAGATTTGTCATATCTTTGGAATTGAGGCTTTCCTAATGAGGTCAACGCTACGCTGGTCAGGTCATGTCAGGTCATGTTTCCCGTAAGGGGGATCACCGACTTCCCACAATATAGCCAGCTTGAAGATGGAAAAAGAACATGTGGGGGACAGATGAAGCGTTACAAGGACAACCTGAAAGCCACCATGAAGCTGAGCAAACTCAACCCTAAAGATTTTGAGACAATCTCTGCGGATAGGACATCATGGCGCTCAGTATGCAAGACTGGAGTTGAAAACTTTGAAAAGGACCGCATAGACCTTCTGCGAGAAAAGCGGGCGAGGCGAAAGATGCCCAAATCATCTGCCTCTGGTGAATACAAATGTCACATATGTGGGCGTTTTTGCTTATCACGAATCGGACTACTCTCGCACAAACGTGTGCATCGACGTTGAGATCCGTCGTATCGACGGTTCAGTCCATCATCATAGCATAGCATAGCTAGCATAGCTAAAACTAAACAATCAGGTGACATTATGCGTATATGATGGACAATGGCAGGAACTGAAAGGATATTGAGAAGGAAGAGAATATTTTGAAGAGTCGAGAGCGTTTTACACCAGCAAATCATCGGTTCGTACAGAAAGATTGTCCTAAATTTTCCGGTAACTATTCATGATTGTTCCATCGTCAGGGAAAATATGACAAAGTGTATGCAAAGGTAAAATCAATTGACAACAAGAAAAGAGGTAACTACAGCAGTGAAAAAGGTAACTACAGCAGTGGATGATATTGGCCCAGAAATCTTGGAAGAAGAAGTAACTGCAGCAATCAGGGACCTAAAGAACAACAAAGCTGAAGGAATTGACAATATACCTGCAGAAATGCTCAAGAACCTGGGCGAAGGGGCAACAAGAGAATTAGTGAGGCTATGCTAAGAAATATATCGGACTGGGGAGTGGCCAGAAGACTTCCTCCAAACAGTAATGGTGGCAATACAAAAGAAACAGAATGCAACTGAATATGGAGACTTTCGGACAATAAGCCTACTTTGTCATGCATTGAAGATAGTTTTGAAGATCCTTAAAAAACGAGTAGAAGCAAAAGCAGAAGCTGTGAAGGGGATCAGTGAAGAACAGTACGGATTCAGGAAAGGCAAAGGTACCAAAGATGCAATAGGAATTTTTAGGGCGCTGGGAGAAAGAAGCATAGAAAGGGGCCTTGAAATCTACATCTGCTTTGTGGACTATGAAAAGGCATTTGATCGAGTGGACTGGATAAAACTCATGAGGGCACTCAGAAGAATTGGAATAGACTACAGAGACAGAAAACTCATCGGAAGCTGTTGCTGATGACCAGGCAATTATGGCAAACACCAACCATGGATTGCAGAGGTTGATGGACTCTCTTAATGCAACATCAAAGGATTACGGAATGAAAATCAATTTAAAGAAGACAAAGGCAATGAAAATCAGCAGACACGGTGGACATAAACCAATCAGTACATAAACCAATCAGTGTATATCCGTGTGGATGGAAAAGACTCTGAACCAGGATCTCCGGGAAGGAGGGTGAGACAGGGATGCCCTCTCTCACCGTTGCTGTTCAATATCTACACAGAAGAACACATAAGAAAAGCATTCGGAATTCGGCATGAAAGAGTGGGCCGGGGGCTGAAAAGGCTGTCGCCTAAACTGAAAATCTCTGATAAGCAAAATGGATTGCAGAGGTTGATCCTCTTAATGCAACATCAAGTTCCGGAATGAAAGACGACGGCAGCGAAGCCCTCGTCGGCCGCAGACAAGACCAAGAAGGTTGATGGAAGGAAGTAGAACAGGTAGAAGAATTCTGCCGGCGCCGCCAAGTCAAAGAAGTCGCCGGCTGCTGCGAATAAGAAGACGACGACAAAAGGGGGAAAGAAGCCTTTTGAGAAAACCATTGTCGTCGTCGTCAATCTGAAAAAACGATTTTTCATCTTGTCAGTGACACTCTATGGATCAGACGATTTGGAATGGAGACAACCTTTTTTGCTTATCAGAGGCATTCGAAATGTGGATCTGGCGAAGAATGGACGGCTGGAGCGGATCCGGCGACGTACGACGTTTTTCCAGGTCCTTTCCTCCATAGGTTCTCACCGCCGACAGTTACCGAAGTCATAGCCTGTGCCAAGTCTTCACCTGACAAACAGTGCTCGTCAGGCCCACTCCCAACGTGGCTCTTAAAGGAAGTGGGTGGTCACACTAGCCTAACCGTATCCGCTCCAGCCGTCCTGTTAGGTATATTGGCGACAGTGCGGTCGATGAAATGGTGGTAGTCGATCGCAGAGAAGTCGGCTTGCATACCGGAGGGCGGACTCATCTCCAAGCAGATTGCTCAGTGCGTTCCATGTCCGCTTTGGATCCAGTTGCGCAGAGTCGATCACTGGACTGTCGGCCCTTTCTTCTCGCCAGGCCCCTACTCCGGGCCATATTAAGTCGGGCGCTGAGTGGGATGTAGCCCCCGGGCCCATCATGAAAATAGACCCACCGATTTTCGAAATAACCTTTTTTTGCTTGTCAGTACGATTTGGAATGGAGACAACCTTTTTTGCTTATCAGAGATTTTCAGTTTAGGCGACAGCCTTTTCAGCCCCCGGCCCACTCGGACCTTAATCCGGCCCTGCCCCTACTGGCCCTTAGAGCTTCACGCCAGGACGATAGCGCATTAGTTTCATCAGAAGTGCCTTTCGCTTTTAGATAACTTCTCTCGAGCCTGCGTGCTTGCCGCCGGGTTTGCCGGCAATCGCTATCGTAAAAGGACTATGGAGGAAATAACTTTTGGAATAGGAAAGTAAGTTTTACCTAAAGGCTTGAGGAGACAGTTAAGGAATTAAAGGAACTGCGGATGTGGAGCTTGTTTTTGACCATGTTGTAGTCAACGAAGGGAAGCTGGAATTGAGTTCCAAAGTTTTGGTTAGGTGTATGAGAAAGCGCGGTTGCAGATTTTGAGAGATGACTGATTTAACGTGCGTGAAAGTGTGAGATGACATGACGATCGTGTAGGTCCGGGAGGCTGAGGCGTTAAGAGTCTTCGAAGATGAACCGGTTTTGATGAATGAAGTGAATTATAAGTAAGTAATCGTTATTATTTTGTAGGCTTACTGGATGCGTTCTGATATTTTAATTCAGTACAGGTGAAATATGGTAGAACTTTGGTGATTTGGTTACTGCTCGGGCTAGTGCACTTCAGAACAATAGCTTATTTTGTCACCTCGACGTTGGCTGCTGTTGGCGATGAGAACGAGAATAGCAGAAAATATGCTAATACAAAATTTCACTAGTTCGGAACAATTATCAATCCAGTGGCAGAATTCGTTGTTTTAACAAAAACACTATTATAATCAACTTCAAATCAGATTGTTACACCAACATGATTTGCTGGGAAAGGGTGGAATTTGACATCCCTCCACTCTTGCATGACGTCACTTAAAATACCATTGAAAACCATGCAAAAAGTCAGCCATATTGTCGATGTCACAGGCAAAATGTGGAAAGAAATATAAAGTATGTTATGTTCCTGTAATCTGTAGTTTACGGACATGCTTCACGCAGTAGAGAGATCAAGATCAGAGTTGCCATCTATATGAAGCAAATCTGATTTCCAGCACTAATATTCAGACTGTAGCATTGTTGCTTCTTCTTCTATTTTTCTTTATATTATATCATTCATGCCACATAGCATGCCTTTGATGAGTCATTTTTGCTTCCCTTTTCCCCTACACTTTTCCACTTGTAACGAGATTTTCCAGGCCTTTTATGAGTCCACAAAATTCGAGTTGCCTTTTCATTAGCACATGTCATTTTTTCTTATTTGGTTAGTTTTGTTCAATTTAAGTAAGAGAGTAAGTAAGTAAGTCAGACAAATCTCGTGGGTTTCCATAGCGCTTCGGAAAGCAGCACAACAGTAGCTGCTTATTCTTAGGCGCTCAGCCTCCGTTAAAATAGCCATAGGAAAGGTATGAGATCAGCTAGGCAATAGTCAACTTCCGAAGAGCAGTGAGGATAGGTTGTTACAGCAATGATTTTTGAAAAAGGGAGGATTTCAGCTTAGACCTGAATACTTGAGGAGATAATGCAGGAATGTAGGAAATGAGGACTCAGATTTTATTGTTTTAGTGTCCAAGCGTGCGAAGGGAAGCGGGTATCGAGTTCCAAAGTTCAGGTGCAGCGTATGAGAAGGCACGGTTGCAAATTGTCAGAGATGACTGATTTAGCGGGCGTGACAGAGTGAGATGAGATGATGAACGTGTGGGTCGAGGAGACTGAGGGGTTAATAGTGATCTAAGGTAGACAGGTTTTGATGACTGAAGTGAGCTATATGTAATATTATCTTATATTGTATACGTTCAGTTATATTAAGCCAATGTAGTGATTTTAGTATGGGTGAATTATGGGAGAATTTAAGTGACTTAGTAACAGCGCGAGCAAGTGCATTTTGTATTAGAAAATGATCTGCCACGTTTGGCTCATAACATATCAGTCAAAATAAAGTAACTTGCTATTGAGGATAATGTACGACTTGGGTCGGACATTATGACGGACAATGCATACATTTAGCCAAATTGACTTGCGTTATTAGCAAAGTTACTATACAATACTATATTGGTTCATGTGAAAAATCTGCTATCGATAACTTATTTATTGTCTCCTATGTTAATTCTTTAGGAACGGGAAGTTAGATTAGTAGTAACAACTCTGGTCGATGGAGCAGAAGGTCGCAGGTTCAATTCCCGCTGGAGCCTAAGGTCGACTCATCCTTACTCGCTAGAGGGCGGTGGTGAACTGAGGAGCAGCGTTAAGCTGCGAGCTAAAACGTGGGTCTGGAGAAAGTAATGGCAACCTACCCCAGATTAATGGACTATACCACCTACTTCGCTGACTGCCCATGCCAGAGATAAGCGCCGGAACCCAACGCTCGGACTCTAGTACGGGACCTACCTTTACCTTTACCTTTATGTTAATTCTAAAATGTTTGACTTGTCCACCCACCCCAGTGTCGATGTTTATTGCTTCAGGCAACTGTGGTATCAGCATCGTCATCATCATCATCATCATCATCATCATTATCATCATCATCATCATCATCATCATCAGCATCAGCATCATCATCATCATGTTCTCTGTCCAGGGTCAGGTTCAGGGATCCATTGTTTCCATTCCTCCCTGCGTCCTACTGTTCTGAGTAATGATTCTCCTCTTAGTGCATGTTCAATCCAGTTTCTCTGTCTTTTTTGGACGGTGTTGATTAACGATCTTTGTTCGTCCATCATCTGTAATACTTAATCGTTTGCTTTCTTGTCCGCCGATTTGATGCTTTCCATTTTCTCCACATCCACATTTCGAATGCTTCCAGCTTTTGCATGTCCTTCTTTTGGAGAGTACAGGTTTCTGAGGCAAATAAAGTGACACGCCATATAAACGTTTTTATCAGTCTCTTCTTTAGGTCCTTATTCGCTATTCTTCTCTTTATCTCATCCTGGCATCTGGAATCTTCTGTTATTAGGCTCCCACGGTAGCAGAATTGTGTCACCTCTTTCAGTTCTGTTCCATCATCCGTTATGATGAATCTAGGTGGATTTTTGCTCTTTGTTATGACCGTGATTTTAATTCTTAACGTGTTTATTTTCATGTCATATTTTTATGTTGTATTTAATTTGTTCATTATTTTTTGTAGGTCTCTTTCACTTCTTGCTAGCATCGCCTGATCGTTCGCAAAGCGTTTGGCTCGTATCAGTTTCCCTCTAATGTTTATTCCCGTTTTTCTTCCTCTAATGCCTCTCTTATTAGCTCCTCAATGTAAATGTTGAATAGCAGAGGTGATAGTAGGCTACCCTGTCGTGATCTTCTTCCAATTTCTCCCGTCTCTGTGTTTTCATTCCCAATCCGAATTTGTATTGTTTGTCCCATGTACAAATTTATAATCAGCCTGTCCCTCCAATCAATTCCTAGTCTTTTCAGCGCTTTAAATAACTTAGGCCATTGCATTTCATCGAATGCCTTTTCGTAATCAACAAAACATACGTACACATCTTTTCCGCATTCAAAGTTTCTTTAACTTATGATCCTCATCACACCGATGGCATCTCTCGTGCCTTCTTCCTATCCGGAATCCATATTAATCTTCCCCCAGATGGTTTTAAGGCTCTACTTTTGCTTCAATTCGCCCGATCATCACTTTTAACAGGATCTAGGATGCATGGCATATTATGCTTATTGTTCGGAATTAACTGTGGTATAATAATCTGGAAATTCTCGGCCATCAGTGGGGTTTTTAATAACGTCAGATCAGTGGCGGCTCTAGGATTTGGCAAGTGGGGGGGCCGTTGGGGGCAACTTCTAATCATGGGGGCCAACCATTTGTTGTTTAATGTATGTAGCATTAAGTATAGGGTCCCAACTGTGGGGACCACTGGGGGGCCAGGCTCTCAATAGGGGGGCACGGGCCCCCCTGGCTCCCCCGGTGGAGCCGCCACTGCGTCAGATAGGATTAGCCATGTGACCTAAATAATCTTATGAGTGCTGCTCATCAGAGAAAGACGAAAATAAAAGATAAACTAAGCAATTATTATTATTATTATTATTATTATTATTATTATTATTATTATTATTATTATTATTATTTAAATTTATTATTATTATTTAAATTTATTATTATTACATGTCTGTTAATGCACATTAAGTCATTCACTAGGTGAAGAATCATAAGTTCGGGGTGAGTCATGTTTCCTAAACAGTGTAACTGCAGTCGGCGTTTAAAAGCAACGATAGAAACAGCTGAGTCCGATGTGACAGTATTTAAACAAGAAATAGTTGCTCCTGTGACAAAAGCAACCCAAGGATTTCAGCGTTAGTGGTCACAATTAAGAACAACGGAAAACTTCGCTCGTGGTTAGACCCCACAAGGACTTTGAATCCTGCTTTAATTCGAAACAAATACTGTCTTCTGTAGCGAACTTACAAATAATTGAGGGGATAAAATTGAGAGAGAGAGAGAGAGAGAGACTTCGCAATTTGCACTCTAGGTCCCCGCCCGCACAGGCTTCTATCCTATTTAAGGCGGGCTCAGAGTGCGCCCGGAAAAAAATAGGAGGGAGGGAAATATTTTGCTTTCAACACCGTTATATATACTATTAATAAGCTAAATGATGCTACTTATCTTAACTGAACTGACACTGATATTGAATCAAAATAACACTGATCGTGACGTAGTCATTTTGGGGGAGAGGCCGTGCCCCAAAGAAAAGGAACAAATTAATTTATATGTATTAATGCGCAAAAAATTGCAAAAATATAAAAATTTGCTAATTTGCCAACATTGGCCCTAAAATTTGCCAAAATTACCCAACATTTTCCAAAATTTTGAAAAAATTTGCACAAATGTCTAAGATTTGCCAAAATTTGCAAAAATTAGCCAAAAAATTATCTTGCCCCCAAGAAAAGTGTGAAATGACGCTACTGGTCGTAACCAATAGTACATGATAGCTATGCGGGCTTATGCCTAATACAAAGAATAAAAAGCTGAAAATAATACAAAAGTCTACAAGGGTGCAAATTAGCAGGGGGAATTTGGAATTTGGGGGGAATTTGTAATTTTGGGGAATTGAGCCCGGCTTCAAGGGGGGGATAGAAGCCGCTGCCCGCCCGGTCTGGCACGGCTAGCTTGTGAAAAGACAACAAGTTAAAAGTTATTTGAAGTGAAAGCCTGTGAGTTATGTTAATCGGATGAATTAAGTCTTTGACGAACATTTCTTGTCTGCGGAGTTATTCGCACGGTTTGCTGAATGATTCGTTACTTGTGATATTGATAAGCGTTTTCATGTCTACAAAATATTTGTGAGACTTGTAGTAGAAGTTAAGGCTTTATTGGCATTTTTGTGTATACGGTTTTCCCGGTGATGTATCGAATGGTCGTCGCTTGTCAGTAGGAGTTTAAGACTTTACAGACAGTTTTATGTCAACGGAGATGTCTGTGTAATTTGTCTTGTAGGAGTTTAGGCTCTACAGGCATTTTTTTTTTGTCGTAGGAGTTTAGGCCCATACGGACAGTTTTATGTCAACGGAAATATCTGTGTAATTTGTCTTGTAGGAGTTTAGGCTCTACAGACATTTGGTTGATTTGTCTTCGTCAGTCCTGGAGCCACCGCCACTCGAGTGATTATCGACGTCGGATGAAGTCGTTTGCGAAGAGGTGCCATTATTGGACGCTAAGTTAGACGATTTTATCCTAACTAATCAGAAGAAGCGAGAAAGATGGATGAAGTCGGTGGAGGATAGATTATTTCAAAAACCCGCGTTAGATGTGCCGAATGAACGGCAACGAAGTAGCCAAGGAAGGTCGGGGGCCGATCCTGTCGCTCACGTAGCAGACGAGCAAGTCGGAGACCCCACCGCGAGAAATCCGTCTGGTAGCGGTCAGCGGACGATTAGGTGCTACAACTGTCAACGTTTGGGTCACGTGAGTCGTAATTGCAGACAGCCGCGAGTTGTGGATCGTCAGCCGCGAGTTGTGGATCGTGGATCGTCGTCTGTGAATTCCGTGACGATTTCGCCTCCAAGTGATCTATAATACAGCTTTAATCATTCATTGAACAGTGACCACGTTGTGAGATGTGAGTCATGTGATGTTACGAAGGAGGATTACTAATATACAAAGCAGCTAAAAAATTAACTGTTTATTTAGATATTTAGTGTTAAATAAGCAACATTCCATATGCAAGAAACTTATTTCATTCGTCGTTTCCGAGGAAGTCCAGGTGGTTATGCTTTAAATAAATTAGCACATAAGCGAACGGCTTAATTAAGCTTCTTGATAGCATATTTCAAAAATTATGACTGATTTTTCCTAGCGTTGATTATGCGACCATGTGTTGCTTATAGCCGTTTCAATACACTTTTATTGTGCGCTATTTGCAGCCTTTTGTACAAACCACTCTTGTAAATCGATGCTCTGACATTTAATCTTTAATCGTATACGTAAATTAGATTTTGGATTCGATTATTTAAGCAGTTTTAATCGTATATGTGCCTGCGATGTTAGCGTGGTTTTTCTAAGATCCGGTCTCACCAGATCTGTCTTCTAGGCCGTTTTAAGGCTCGTTTGAACTATCGGTCGAAAGCGCTTGGCTTTCTGACTTCGAATTGGTGATAATTAAGATTTATTTCGCTGCCATTATTGAGATACTTGTAATCGAAATGTCTATGGACATTTAACATTATGGCCAATAAGGAGACGCCATGTCTTGGTCACGTGACCTGATTCTACAGACTTCGGCCTCCATTGGACAAGGTCCCGTATCTCAGATCGCTGTTGCCTTGTCATTCGTCGAAGCCTCCCTTTCAACCTCCGCTCCATATCGGAGGCTATATAAACGCGAGAGCGCGCATCAGTTCTTCAGTTCAAAAATGGACTCTTGTGAGTAGTCCTAACAGTAACCCGCTTCGGCGGAGCAGCTCTTTGGGAGCACAAACGGTCCAGTTTCGGCTGAGCAGCTCTGTGGGAGCACCAAACTTTCCAGCTTTGGGAGCACATTTAAGTACCGCTTGCGGGCACCAGCTTAGCTGGATTTGGAGAACTTAACTCCCGCAGTAAAAAAAACTCTGCGTAAGGTTGAACTTAATTAAGGTCGTTTTGCGTATGATTTTGTAGGCATTAGTCGTTGCTTAAATGTACGACTGTTCATTGCATTAATCCATGTCTTTTAGCCTTGATCTGATTATTTGTGCGTTAGATAAAAAATTAATCAGTGTTATTAGATACGTGGTTGATAGGCTGGTTATTGCTTAATAGTTGCCAAATTGATTTGTGCTAACGTGAGATATGGTAAGCAACATTGAAGATGCATTATATAAATAACGTGTGAAGTAGCATCGTAGTAGCATTGTTGCACTGTTGTTTGACATTTAGGACTTATATTAAGAAAACATTTTTATTTGCTTAGAGATGTTAAGAAGAACTTATGTGTTGTTAATTGCGTGTTGAAGTTAAAAAATAAAGATATATTTGCAGGTTTATTGTTGTCTTCTCACAAGCTAGCGGTGCCAGACCGAGCGGGGACCTAGATGTTAAATTGCGAAGTTTCTCTCTCTCTCTCTCTCTCTCAATTTTATCCCCTCAATTATTTGTAAGTTCGCTACACTTCCAACTCTAGACGACATTCTGCACCAGCTAATAGGAATAAAGGTTTTCAGTACAGTTGACTGCGAAAATGCGTTTAAACTTTTACAGTTAGACGAGGAATCGAGTTTTCTTTGTACTTTTTATACGCCTTTTTCGTTACGTCCGCTTACCATTCGGTTTATAAAGGTCTCGTCTGATACTTTTCAATCACGAATTCATGCCGCATTTTATTATTATTAATCTTGACAATTTCTTAAGCGCAGTAGCATAGCTAGGTGGCTAAAGTCAAAGGCGCTGTACAGGGAACGAAACATTAAACAAATGCGTCTTGAGATGTTGTAGGAACCGATCCGGAGAGGTCTCGGTTGTCACAGCCATCGGGAGCAGGTTCCACGACGCCGGGTTTCCACGACGAAAGGACCGGTCCCCCAGTGCCGCTGTCTTGAGCGGAGGGGGGACGACGAGATGATTGCTGGCGCCGGAACGGAGAAGGGAGCGACGTGGTACTGTCGTCGATCGGTTGATTAGTTCCGACAAATACGCAGAGCAGTAGGGGTCATTCAGCGCACGGAACGTGAGCCAGTGGCGCTTGAACTCCACACGCTCAGGGACCCGCAACCAGTGCAAACGATCTCTCAGGAATGGCGTTACATGGCTGCTCCATCTGGCACCGAACACCAGGCGAGCCGATACATTCAGGACAGACTGCAGTCGATTAAGTTGACCGGCCGGTAGTCCAAACAGCACACTGTTACAATAATCCACCCGAGAGACGACTAGTGCGCGAACCAAGTCTATCGCTGCCGAAATAGGCAAGTAGCGACGGACCTCTCTTATCCGGCGCAGGTGATGGTAACAGGAACGGATGTTGTTGTCCAAATGTCCACCGAACGTAAGTGTCTCATCGAGAAGAACCCCAAGTAGACGCAGTTGTCTACTAGGGGCGACGACCGCACCGTCGACGTGGAATTCGGAACGGTGGATGAGGTGCTGCCTGCGCGGTGTGGTCAGCCACAGGAACTCGGTCTTAGCCGGATTCAGTGATAGTCGGTTCCGATCAGTCCAGGCCCGAACAGCCACAATGCAGGCCTCGGCCCGAGTTTGAAGATTACCGGCGTCGGACGGTTGGCAGGATGAATAAGCCTGTACGTCGTCAGCGTAGGCGTGCATTGAAAATCCGGATGATTCAATGATCCTGCTAATGTCAGCAGTGTACAGGACAAATAGTAGCGGTCCGAAGACCGAGCCTTGCGGAACACCGCAAAGGAGCCGACGTCGACCCCATCCAACTGACAGTCTGAGATCTGTCAGCCAGGAAGTTGCGTATCCACGCAAGGGCCGCCCCCTTAAGTCCGTAGGAACGCTGCAGTCGTTCGACAAGGATCCCGTGGTCGACGGTGTCGAAGGCGGCCGAAAGGTCGAGGAGGCAGATGAGAGCCATCCGGCCGCTGGCCACTAAATCGATCAAGTCATTGACTATCCGCAGAACGGCCGCTTCTGTCGAGTGTCCCCGACGCATTGTCGGGACTTAACGGAATTTTCTGCATCGCAGACGATATTTTGATTACTGGTTCTGGAGTTTCGCAAAAGGAAGCGCTGAAGGACCATGACAAAAATCTCCTTGAGCTTGTGGACCGTTGCAGACAAAAAGGAAGTAAACTTAATCATCAAAAGGTGGAACTGCATTGCGAAACCATAACTTTTCTTTGTCATGATTTGACCAAAGACGGTCTTAAACTCTCTGCTTCGAAATTTGAGGCGATCGAAAACTATGCAGCGCCTACGGACTAACCTGCTGTTCAAGTTTTAATCGGGTTCGCAAACTACCTCGCGTGATTTTTTTTACCTCATTGTCATTTTGCATCTTCGCGAACTGCTCGAATCTGAAAATCAGTTCCGTCGTACCGCCGCCTTTAATAAATTTAAAGAAATGCTGAAGACTGCGCCAGTCCTGCATTATTTCGATGAGAAAAAGGACAGCTTGATTCAGACAGACGCTTATCAATCTGGTTTAGTTGCTATTTTTTTTACAATCCACGCACTGAAAGAGACACAGCTATTCTGTGCGCAAATCGAGAAAGAGGCCCTGAGTATTGGAAAAATTAAACTCTTATGTATATGGCAGACGAGTGGTCATCAATGATCATCGACCATTAGTGTCAACTTTCAAGAAATCTTTGGCTTCCGCACCAAGACGAACTCAGAGGACCTACTCAGACCACAAAGATTCGATTTCGATTTACGTTTCAGAGCCTGAAAAAAGTTAATTTTGGCAGACACTTTGTCGATGGCTTACGACCTCAAGGGCACCGAACAAATCTCCAACGAAGAGATCGCATTCATTGCTTCAACGGATGCAGGACAGATGTCGGAGATTCTGATGATTGCCTCTCCTCCCACTTTGAAGCTAATCGTTGAAGCTGCCAACGATCCGAGCTACAGAGGGCTTTGCCGGACTACTCTACGTTCGCAGACGTAGAGTAGTTCTCTCGAGGACTGTCTCTCGAGGACTAATCTACAAAGGAAGTCGTATGGTCGTCCCAGCACCCGTCAGGTCAGAGATCCTAGGTTGTCTACATCGCAGTCACATCAGAGTGAATGGTTCTCTTAGACCAGAAGTTCTCAACCTTCTTGTCCCAGCGTACCCGCACGATAGTTTTGAATATGACGCGTACCACCCTATAGTACATGTGCAAATGATGACTATACAATCGTATACTTACGAGTATATTTCTAAGTTTATATATATAGCAACATATAGACTAGTCACGCAAATTCAGTCATAGACTCATTCAGTTTAACTCCACAGGCGCCTATCAGATTCAGTGAGAGGTTTGGGCCTGCGTGATCGCCACCAGAGCTTCAATTCCGGGGTGGCTTTGGACAGTGTCAACTGAAGATCCGCCGCCACTGACAAACGTGCACGAAAACATGGGCGTCCGAAGCGGGGTGCAACTGCACCCTTGGAAAATTGGAATATTGTGAAATTAGCAAAAGAGAAATATATCAATAACACAGGCCTGCATTTTTTACCTTTTTGAAAATTGTTTTAATTTCAAAGGCTGAATTGTATGTAGTTTAATGTGCTAATTTCATAAATGAAAACCGTTTTCCTGCATCACGTAAAATTTTTTAACAAAACACGAAATGAAATTGATACGATAAGCTAACCATTAGCATATATATAGCAGTACAAGCGTATGTACTTGATCCTGGTTTTTACTCCATTCAAAGTATACAAATGTCACTTAATGTAAAATGAACAATTAACACTATAATAAAGTTCAATATGACCTTTAGTCCTTTTCATTATGCCTCGTTCTCTTCTTTTCAAAGCTTCTTTTTTGACACTTCCGTTTGTAGACCTTTTCTGGTAACTCCCTCCGTAGCATCCAACAGTAGTCAGCAATCATGTTAACATTCCAACGCCCTTGATATCTCCTTTCCATTTCCTTGACATCCTGGTGAAATCTTTAACCTTGTTTTTCGCTTACTTGATTCGTTCGCTAGGAAACTTAAAACTCACTTCTTCGAGACATCGTATCAGTGTAAAGCGCTCTAGCCTTTGACTTTTCGTTATGTTTTTGCGCTATATAAATCGACTTTCTAACCTAACCTAACCTACTGCTCCTAGGTTTTCTGGGAAGTAGTCAACATGGGCGTTCAGAAAGTGGAGTTTCAAACTCATCGAGCAACCCAAGGTTTTTAGTTTGGTGAGCATGTTTGCAACGATATATCTGAAGTTCGGATCCTTATGATTTCCAAGAAATTTCGATACCACTTCTTTAAAAGATAACCAAGCCTCTTTTTCTGTAACATTCATTCGAGCCTCAAACATATCATCTTTCATCATCTTGTAAATATCCGGACCTACAAAAACTCCTTCCTTCAATTTTGCTTCAGACACTGTAGGAAACTTTTCTACCAGGTATTTAAAACAGGGACCATCTTTTGGCAACGCCTTGACGAATTGCTTCATAATGCCAAGTTTAATGTGTAGTGGAGGCAAAAGAACTTTCTCCGGATCAATGAGATTTGTTTTTTAAACATTTCTTACACCGGGCACTAAAGCATCTCTTCTTGGCCAGTCCTTTCTTACCCAATGGTGGCTTCTATCTATGCTATCCCATTCACATAAAAAACATGGGTACTTCGTGTACCCTCCTTGCTGCCCCAATAACATTGATATAACTTTCAAGTCTCCACAAACAATCCATTCGTGTTCATTGTAATTAATTTTCGACAGTATGATTTCCAAATTCTCGTAACGCTCCCTCAAGTGGACTGAGTGGGCCACCGGCAGTGATGCATACTTGTTGTCGTTATGCAGAAGAACTACCTTTAAACTTCTTCTTGATGCGTCAATGAAAAGCCGCCAGTTGTTGCAATCATACTCAATGTCAAACATGCCCATCAACTTTGCTACATCGTTACAGTATATCAAATTCTCGTTTTGAGTAAAAAAATGGAATGAAATCATTTTCGCGGTTCCTGTACCAAGAAAACGAAGTGCCTGTAGCTCGAAGATTTTTCTGTCTCAGTCTAGAACCAAGCAACTCAGCAGATTCTTTCGTTAAGTCTAAATCCCTGACCAAATCTTTCAACTCTTGTTGTGAAAATTGTTGAGGCTCAATGCAAGGAACAGTGAACTCTTCATCTGAAAAGTCAATGTCTTCATCTGATGTGTCTGATATAGAAATATTTTCCAGTCATTCAGGAACAGAAGGTATAGGAACGTCCGGACCATGAGGTAGGTTAGGTTAGGTTAAAAAGTCACTTTATATAGCGCAAAAACATGAACGAAAAGTCAAAGGCTAGAGCGCTTTACACTAATACGATGTCTCGAAGAAATGAGTTTTAAGTTTCCTTGCGAATGATTCAAGATTGGACTCTCTAGTAACATGGCCGGGTAATGCATTCCAAAGAATAGGGTTCCCGCACTTGAACGACCTCTCGCCGTATTTTGCCGTTCGAGAGGGACGACCAGTCTGACGTCTCGACTGGACCTCAGTTGCAGACGCCTGTCGGTAGACGATGGTCTTATGACCAACGACGCCAGGTAGTCCGGGAGAGCTGGATCGTGCAGGCAGGGCGCGGAACGTGAGGATGCACCTCTTGTAGGCAACACGCTCCGGGATGCGTAGCCAATGTAGCCTCTCTTTCAGAAAAGGGGAGATGTGCTCTTCCCTTCGAACCCCGATTCGATTTTCAACCGACCCTGAGACGGGCGTCTTGTCTGTCTGTCTGTCTTTCTGTCCGGGCAGAGGTATTAAGAACCATCTGCAGCCGATTGAGCTGGTAGTCGGGCAGGCCCCAGAGAATACTGTTGCAATAATCGACCCCATTGATAATGAAAGCACGGACTAGGAGAGTCGCAGCCGAGGTTGGTAGGTGACGGCGAATCTCCCTGATCCGCCGCAGCTAAGGTCAATGCACTTGATGTCATCATCACCCGACAGGACGTTGATGTCATAAACTTATGCGTCGATCTACCCGGGATTCTCTCAGATCATTCTCTGATCACTGCTGCGTTACGGCGTTCTGACCGGGACAATCATACAAGGGCACGCTGCGTCCAACGTCGCTCATGGCGTCAATTCGACATCGATGCTTTCTCTTCTGATCTTCATCAGCTCGTCGAATCGGCCATCCAGTCCCCTGTACCTGATGTCAACGGCCTCTTCTCGCTTTATGATACTGCCATGAGAAACCTGATCGATAAGGATGCACCACTTCGAACCGTCCAGACATCCAGACGTCACTATGCTCCATGGTTCGACGAAGATTGTCGTGCTGCTAAAGCCAAGCGACGTCAACTTGAAAGACATTACAGGCGCCTTCTGACGCCTGATACACTGGAGGTTTGGCTACTACACTCAAAGATAGTCCAGCAACTTTTCCAAGACAAATTCAAGCAGTACTGGACGCGGAAAATTCAAAGCTGTGGAGGAAACAGTCGAGCGATCAGGGCTAAAGTTGATCGGCTTGCCAAACCGCCTCCGACCTCTGTGTCACACTTCGAGGTCAATGACTTTGCCACCTTTTTTACGGAGAAGATTGCTCGAATTCGTGGGCAGACATCTAATGCACTTGAGGTGGAGATTGTTAAAAGACAAACCCCGCCTTTCTCTTTTTGTCCGGTAACACCAACTGAGGTCAAAGCTCTGTTATCAAAGTTGCCAAACATGCAATGCTCGCTTGATCCGATCCCTACCTGGCTGTTACGCGAGGTTGCTGATGTCATCGCTCTTCTGCTTAGTCTGATGTGAAACACTTCTTTGGACACTGGAAACTGTGTCGATGCCTGCAAATCGGCTATCGTCCTTCTCCGCCTGAAGAAGCCAGCGTTGGATCCAGGAGATCTGAAATCTTTTCGACCAATTTCCAACTCGAGCTTTGTGTCGAAGCTCGTGGAGCGAACAGTCGATGCTCGTTTTGCTGGTTTTCTGAGCGCAATCACCTTTTACAAGTTCATCAATTTCGATTTCACTCAACAGAAACAGCGTTAATTGAAGTCCACAACGACCTTGTGCGCGCCGTAGATGATGGCAAGGTCGCTGCACTTGTACTACTTGACCTCAGCTCGGCTTTCGACACGGTGGATCATGACATACTGCTCCGTGTCCTGGAGGAACATTTCGGAGTCAGCGGAGTTCCCCTTGGCTGGTTTCGTTCTTACCTCACTGGACGCGATCAGATATTTTGCCACCTCAATGATTCCTCGCCAGCTTTGTCTCTCGAGTGATCTGTGCCCAGGGCTCGTCTTTGGGACCGATTGCCTTCATCACATACACAGAAGACTTTGCCCTCATTTTTCAACGTCATGATCTTCGCCATCATATTTTTGCTGATGATAAACAGATCTACGACCATGTGGACGTTAAAGACGTCGGTCTTGCTCTTGGTCGTCTCCAAAATTGCATCACAGAGGTCCAAGGATGGTGTTCCTCACGACGATTGCAGCTTAATGCTTCCAAGACTGAGCTTGCATGGTTTGGCTCACATGCTAACATGCTTAAGCTGTCTAACACAGATTGTAGTCTGGCACTTCAGGGCACCATCGTCCGCCCTTCTTCCGTCGTCAGAGATCTCGGATTTCGGGTTTGATAACGAATTGACCATGAAGCAACATGTTGGACAGTTAGCCAAGAGCTGCTTCTATCACATACACATCGTATGTGATAGAAGCAGATAGAGCCTCATCTCCAACATAGCTGTCCTTCTGACCCATTCCCACCATGACACCCTGATGTCTGGGTCGTATCTCGATCTCGTATCTCGATGTGATATATCATCGTATCTGGTCTGCCAGATTTGTCGAATCGCTGGCAAAGAAGTCGCCTCGCAACTGGTTTCTGCGCTTGTTCTGTCCAGACTAGACTATTGTAATTCTGTTCTTGCCGGCCTTCCAAAGTCTGCACTGGCCAACCTGCAGCGTGTACAAAATGCTGCTGCACGTCTGGTGCTGGACCTAAAACCTCGAGACCGCGTCACTCCGGAGCTTCGCGAACTTCATTGGCTTCCAGTCCAGTCGCGGATACAACACAAACTATGCACGCTGATGTTCTGTGCACAGACCTATCTGGCCGATCTGCTCCAGCCAACATCAACCGCCATTGGTAGACCAGGCCTACGACCAGTCAATACCAGAAACCTCGTCTTTGGTCAGTCATGGGGCAACGAGCCTTCTCGTGCGCTGGACCCCATGCCTGGAACGCCCTTCCACCACCGCTACGAAACATAAAGTCGCCCGTCGCTTTCCGTAAACATTTGAAGACACATCTGTTTAATTGTGCGTATAATAATTGACATAATTGACATTCATTGTAATGCGCTTGCTAGCATTGATTGATTAGGCGAAATATAAATAGCTAATTACATTACATTACATTACATTACAGGACGAATCGCACTCGGAAGGCTTGGATAGAAAATTTCTTTCCTGGTTTTCAAATTGTAAATTTTCTCATGATACAAGGCTGAATGGTTAAAAGACTGAAAATCCGTTTTGCACCAGATCTCAGTTGTCTCCAGCCTCTTAATTGCCTAATTTGCCTAGGGCAATCTTGATACCGGGATCTGCGACAAAATGTATTCTGTGGAGTTGTGCTGGAGTGACATCCTTGATCGCACCTTGATTGCTGTAGATAGTCTTTTAACCATTCAGCCTTGTATCATGAGTAAATTTGACAGAAATTAATTTTAAAAAAGAATGAAGATGGTTGGAAATTTAACAACTTTATTGAAGAAAGTGAAACATGGTTTGACATGTGGGCAAACAGGTATGGAATAACAGTTGATGACTTCAGCTTGAGTGTAGTCTGGAATCACACGTAATTCTTTCCTTCGGTCATAGCAGCACTTCAAACAGCTATCGCACTTCCTGTAACAACCTGCAGCATTGGACGATCGTCAGCATGCTCAGAGGAGTCAAAACATGGTTGCTTTCAACTTCAAAAGATCAACGTTTATTAAATGTGCTCCTCAGTAACAGCAGGGTAGGACTGAAACATTCGGCATCAGAACTTTGTCAGAGGGATAGAGTTGAATGCATCTTGCGCGATGGAGTCATTGCTGATTTAATTGAATGAATTGCCCCTGGATGGATTCGGAAATAGCTTTGACACCCACACTTGCATTTCATCTTGAAATCAAGATCCCTCATATCAAGGAAGTACTCTGGAACTCGTTCCGCAAGGAAAAGAGGTGGACTCGACTTGTCATTTGCATCATCGTTTTTTCATAGAGTGTTGTTGCAACATTGTCGAACATGGTGAACTTTCCTTCACTGACATTGGCTTCCCACAGTTCAAGCATCATCGCGAAGGGTCGAACTTTATAAAGGAAATCGATCACCGTATTGACGCTCTCTTACAGCGATCTGTTGAGCTCATTAAGACACGTGAATATATCACTCAAGTAGGCTAGTGTCAGGAGCCATTCTTGATCCCTGAGTTTTGCGCATGAACTCAGTATTTGGTGTTGCTGCCACTTCGGCTGAAGGCTTTGGTTATTTCTACTTTCTGTAGGCAGACTGCTGAGGATGAAAGAAATTGTTACAATCCTGATAATAACTGCTTTAATGACAGTTTGTTCTGAATCTTTGACAGAAAAGTTAAACTTGAAACTAGTCTGTAATTGCCTGGAGAGGAAGCATCAAGGCCAGTATTATTTAAAAGCGGAGTCACAATGGAGTGCTTCCAGGCTGAAGAGAAAATGGTAAATGGTAGAAGCAAAAGATCTGTTGAAAAGATGAATGAAGAATGGGGCTAGCTGAGGTGTAACTTTCTTGAGCAGCCATGTTGGCATAGTATCCAGACTGCAATGTAGGGATGTATGTTTCTTTAGAGCGTCTTGTTGCTCAGTGCCTAAAGATTGTCTCATCTACTGACCTAATGCATATTAAATAAATAAATTTTGTACCATAAATACTGTCTTATTTTAATACCGCGTGCAATGCAGAAATTCAGTGCACTGTGCACTAGATTGAAGAATATACAGCACGTCTTATTAGCTAAGAAACTTTCGATTTTCATTTTAATCCATTTAAAAAGCAAAATCTAGTATTTCTGGCGATAATCCATGTAGCAATCAAAAAATACAAGTCACAATGAGCACAAAAATCGACGCAGAATTTAATTTTCATTCAAACTGTATCCGAATATTAGATATTTAGTTAGATATTTAGATATTTAGACTGTCAAGTCCCAAATCCTTTGAAAAGCATATATACTGAGTTTTTTGTTCTTTCTCAAGAAAACGAACGCACTTTATTATTACCTTTTTTGTTGGGTGCAAACGAAGAAAGAAATCCAACCATGAATCCAACGGTCCCGATATTTGAATAGCCACATAGAGCGTATGTTGCAATCGTTTCTGATTTGATCTGAACAAATATTCTCCTTACGCAAAATCTCAGACTACTAGATGGCCTACTTATGCGACGATTCTAGTAGTCGATGAATTCGGTGGTTTTTATAGCAACATTTAATAATTTAAAAAATAGAATAAACACATATTTAGTTAATCTGCATATTTCCCAATAATTTTAAATAATGACCAAACACAGTTCGCTGCTCGCATGCTCAATTTCTACACATATATAATATTGTATATATACAATATTATATATATATAATTGTATATATATATAAGATCCACTGAATCTGGTATTCTGACTCATCGTATATGTATATATATATATATATATATATATATATATATATACTCTGACTCACCTTATATATATATATACAGTGAGTCAGAATAAAACATTACCATATATAATAATATTGATGTAATTAGGTAAGTTTTATTCTGACTCACCGTATATATATATATATATATATATATATATATATATATATATATATATATATATATATACAGTGTCTGCGCTTGCACCGTCTGCCTTCTTGGCTTCAGCTGCGAGCACCCGAGATCTCCAGTCGGCCATTCTTCTGAAGGCAAGTCTGCCTACGGACCCACGTGAGACCGAGATCATCGCCCAGTGGAGGGAAATGAGCCAAATGGATAATCCTGGTTCGGGCCCTCTCCACAAGCAGTCCACTTGGGATCGTCCTCTGATTCTCAGGGAGTTTAACCACCTGCTCCAATCTGACCAACGGCAATACCATCAGGCACGTCTAAGGGCCGTTTCAGCGGAGCACGCCGGGGACTGGCTTTATGCGCTGCCCATCGCTTCCTGTGGACTGCGCATGGACGACGAGGCAGTCAGAATCGTCGTCGGCCTCCGCCTCGGTGCCAACACCTGTGAACGGCACATCTGCCCTTGTGGGGAACAGGTGTTGGAAGTCGGGTCTCATGGCCTGTCTTGCTCACTCGGCCCAGGTCGCGTTCCACGTCACACAATGATTACTGACGTGGTCTACCGGGCGCTTCTTCGAGCGGGCATTCCATCTGTCAAAGAACCACCCGATCTCTCGCGTTCTGACGGTAGAAGACCGGACGGCCTCACTCTGATCCCGTGGCACGCCGGCCGTAGCCTGATTTGGGACGTAGCCGTGGCAGACCCAGTCGCTGCCACCCATCTACCCATCACGTCTTTGTTGGCAGGTGCGGCTGCTGAGGCAGCAGCAGTTCGCAAAAATAATAAATACGCAGATCTGACAACAGATTACAATTTCCTGCCATTGGCCTTTTAGTCCTTCGGCCCAATAAGTCTCGACGCACAGATTTTCATCAGGTCGTCGTATTTCAGAGTCTTCCGGAGACAAAAGGGAAGGAAGCTTTTTATTTCAGCGTTTGTCCATGGCCATACAGCGCTTCAACGCAATATCGTTTCGAGGAACTTTTTCCGTGGCCGACCTCGAAGAACCTGACGAGAGTTAACACACATTAATTTTTGTCTCCGGACAATTTTTTTCTCATAAGACCTTCGGGTATATATTATATATATATATATATATATATATATATATATATATATATATATATGTATGTATATATAAAAATATATAATTAGGAAGATTAGATTAGGGAGGGGTCCCTGAAGGGTCAGTACTAGGCCCATTTATTACTTTTCATTCTGTATACGGCTGACCTGAGATCCATTAACGCGGTCTTTGGACTGGCGCCCCATAGTTAAACTGCTAGTCCTCTATGTGTGTTCGGCTGTTGGGTGTACTCTTTGACGGGACTCAGTCATTTGAGCCAGACTTAAATGATGTGATCAGGCGATGTCACTATCAGTATCAGTATATCAGTAACTATGGGGCCAGATTTACTCGTCCTGCCTTCCTTGCGAGGTGGGGCGCTGCGGAAACGGTTCATCGAGTGTTTAGCCGCTGTCTCGAAGTGGGCGAAGGAAAATCGGTTAGCACTTAATGTTGGAAAAACCGAATTTCTATGGAGCAGCACCCTTCGGCGAAGGACGTTGCTGAGTTGCAAACCGTTCGTGATAGGTGGCGTTACCTCTATGTGTGTTCGGCTGTTGGGTGTACTCTTTGACGGGACTCTGTCATTTGAGCATTAAATGATGTGATCATTTGTCTTTTGTCATTAAACTTTGTCATTAAATGATGTGATCAGGCGATGTCACTATCAATTGAGAAGAATCAGATCAGTCCGACGATACCTGCCTGTGTCCGGCGTGGTACACTTAAACTTAACTTAAACTTAACATGATTTAAAGTGGCTTAGGAGGCATTACTGCCTGTGTGAAAGCCACTAGGGGCACTGACGGGGCTTGAACCCGCTCCGTCAGCCTTACGCTCCAGCACGTAACCCACTCTGCCATCTTCCGCCCCCAAGGTCCAAGCCTTTGTGCTAACGAGCAATAACTATTGTAATAGATCCTGCGGGGTCTCCCGTGCAACAAACTGGATCGCCTGCAGTCTGTTCTTAACCTTTCGGCGAGGATTGTGTTCGGAATTCGCTGGCGTGCAGTGCCGGCGCCAGGTTGTAAACTGAGGCAGGGCCTGTGGTAGGGCCTGTATAGCAGGGCCTGTGGCAGGGCCTGTGTGGCAGGGCCTGTGGCAGGGCCTGTGGCAGGGCCTGTGGCAGGGCCTGTGGCAGGGCTGTGGCAGGGCCTGTGGCAGGGCCTGTGGCAGGGCCTGTGGCAGGGCCTGTGGCAGGGCCTGTGGCAGGGCCTGTGGCAGGGCCTGTGGCAGGGCCTGTGGCAGGGCCTGTGGCAGGGCCTGTGGCAGGGCCTGTGGCAGGGCCTGTGGCAGGGCCTGTGGCAGGGCCTGTGGCAGGGCCTGTGGCAGGGCCTGTGGCAGGGCCTGTGGCAGGGCCTGTGGCAGGGCCTGTGGCAGGGCCTGTGGCAGGGCCTGTGGCAGGGCCTGTGGCAGGGCCTGTGGCAGGGCCTGTGGCAGGGCCTGTGGCAGGGCCTGTGGCAGGGCCTGTGGCAGGGCCTGTGGCAGGGCCTGTGGCAGGGCCTGTGGCAGGGCCTGTGGCAGGGCCTGTGGCAGGGCCTGTGGCAGGGCCTGTGGCAGGGCCTGTGGCAGGGCCTGTGGCAGGGCCTGTGGCAGGGCCTGTGGCAGGGCCTGTGGCAGGGCCTGTGGCAGGGCCTGTGGCAGGGCCTGTGGCAGGGCCTGGAATTTGTTGCCAGGGCCACTAGGCCAGTCTGGCCAGCCCGACTAGATAAATATTTGGTCAATCACATAATTTCGCAATACATGCACAATCGATTGAAATGTAGGCAAACTTTTTAATTGCATTAATAATCATAAAGACATAAAAATAGGCCTTCCAAGACTGAAATGCAGCTGCATTTCAGTCTTGGAAGGCCTATCAACAATCGTTTTAATTTTCATAAATTAATTCAATAAAAGTAGCCTACTTGTATGGACCTGCGAATCACATATTTTTGCTTTAATCGAATCACGATTGAAATTTTGGAAGCGGACATAAAGTTTCGAATTCGAATTAAATATCGATTCGAATCAGTGAATGACGCTTCCCCCTTAGGTTAGAACAGGGATACTTTTGCTACAGTTATTACTGTGCCTCACGAGCATCCAGGGCCGCCGAGAGGGGGCAGGGGCAAATGCACAAGGGCCCGGCGGCCTGCAGGGGTCCGGGTCCGGCGATGATGATATATGAACAATAGCATGAACCCTGGACAAGACTGAACAAGATAAAAGCTATGGGTGCTATAACGCTATTTCAATTTTAAGCAAACTAAGCCATCGATTTATAACGTCTATTTTTTTCTCACCTGTCAAATCTGACAGTTCACGAAGTTCCAACTTTCAACAAATTGAACGCCTTTAGCTCTACTGTCATTGTACGTTGTCAGTTGTATATGAGCGCATATCAGATAATCGGGACTGTGACTTAGAAGCTGCATTGCATTGGCTGTAGATAGGACCTGCTAATAATTAATCAGCAGCTCATCTCACCCCATCCATCAACGGATAGATGGGGTGACCTGCTGATTATCAGATCGCAAGGGACGATAAAGGCGATTCGCCGATTCCACAGCGCTGAATGAGTTAATGCCTGAGAACTGTTACAGACCTAAAGTCTTCCTCTTAATATGCCTTGGGGACCTAATGAAATACGTCAACCGGGATTTCAGCACATTAAGTCTATTTCACTGTTTGCATGGCAGGGCCAATGGCAGGGTCCGTGGCAAGACCTATGCCAAATAAATAGGGCTTATGCCCTACCTTGAATGTGTATAGCGCCGCCACTGCTCGAGTGAGCACGTTACACCACTTCTTAGGGATCGCCATCATTGGCTTCTAGTCTCTGAGCGGATTGTGTTCAAGAGATGCTGGTTGTCGTACAGAGCGCTGCGTGACCCGTGCTGACCAGAGTACCTTGCCTCTCTTGCTAAGTTTGGAGAGAGATCCTTCACTCGGAGTAATCCTATCTTGTGGAACTCTCATCCCGATGACGTCACCACTGCTGAGAACTTCATCAAGAGCCTAAAGACGCATCTGTTTAGGTTGGGGTATAGTTGTTGAGATGTCAAAACGCTTTTGTTGTATGCCTCAGCCTTGTTACAGCGCTATAGAAATTGTCAATGAACGACTGAATGAATGACTGAATGACTGACTTCAGTGACTTATTTAATTACTTAATTACATAACAAATGAATGAACGAATGAATTAATTAATTGATTGATTTATTTATTTATATAATTGGGCTATTTGGGTAATCATATCACCGAAGTTAAGCAAAATCGAGCGTGGACTAGTGATGGTGGCGCCGGCAACCAACCAAGCCGTTCATCACTTAGGCGTTGATAACTAAATTGGTAGCAACGCTAAGCTGCGAGGGTAAAGCGCAGGTCTAGAGAAAGAGAAAGTAATGGCAACCTACTCTAGATTAATGATGTAAGCTACCTATATATATATATATATATATATATATATATATATATATATATATATATATAGGTATATGTGTGTTTTGTCCATGGACAAAACATAGAGCAAGTGAAGGAATTTAGCTATCTAGAAAGTCTAATAACAGCCGATGCCAGATGCAATAAAGAGATAAGAAGACGTATAGCAATAGCAAAGGAAGCTTTTTATAAAAGAAAGGAGCTGATGCAAAGTAAGCTAAAACTAAACCTAAAAAAGCAATTGGCTACAGCATTGATATACAACATTGATATGGAGTGTGGCGTTGTATGGGGTGGAGACGTGGACAATGAGAAAGGAAGATATACAACGACTAGAGGCTTTTGAAACTTAGATTTGGAGGAAAATGCAAAACGTAAAATACACAGAACATAAGACAAACGAGGAAGTCATGAAGGAGATAGAGGAAGACAGAAGCCTGATAGATACAATTCGGAAAAGGCAGAGAAATTGGATGGGACATGTCCTCCGGGATGACTCTCTACTAAGAACCATAATTAATCGAAGGAAAATGAAAATGGAGGTAAAGAGAGTGAGAGGTAGACCGAGAAAAATGATGTTGGAGTGGATGATGGATAAAGGATACAAAGAACTCAAAAAAGAAGCAAGCAATCGATCGGAGTGGGAGAACTGGATAATTGGACCTGTCGAAAGGCAAAAACACTAATAAAAATAATAATAATAATAATAATAATAATAATAATAATAATAATAATAATAATAATAATAATAATAATAACCATGCACTTCTATAGCAACATTTCTAATACTCAAGGGTATCAATCGATGGTACTTCAAATCCATCCGCAAAAGACCGGGTCATTCCAGAGATCAGTTAGAGAGAAACAGCAAGACAGACTACGGAGGAAATGCTAATTGGAAGAGATATGTTTTAAGCCTAGATCTGAAAATACTCAGTTTATTGGAAGATCTGACAACCAGAGGGAGAAAGTTCCAGATTTTTGGCCCAGAAATAGAAAAAAGCTCTCTTACCAATTTCAGTGTTTGTTTTAGGTACATTTAACAATGAATCAGCAAATCTAGTTAAATGATAATGTTTCGGATGGTTTAACATAGATTTTAGATATTGAGGTTGGCCAGACTGCAGTATTTTAAAAACAAGGACAACAGCCTTAAATACAATTCTCTGTTCTACTGGCAGCCAGTGTAACTCTTAAAGGACAGGTCTAATGTGATCGTGTTTACGAGTTTTTGTAATGGCCCGGTGTAGCATATTATAATGACTCCCATATAATAATAACTCCCCCTCATTATATATATATAATGAGGGGGAGTTATTATTATATGGGAGTCATTATAATATATATATAATAAAGACTCCCCCTCATTATATATATATATATATATATATATATATATATATATATTCATTCATTCTTTAAGTTCTCTGCCCGGGAAGCAGGTCCTGGTTCCCATTGGCGCCATCTATCTCTGTCAGCAGCTTGGGTCTTTAATCCTTTGTATCCGTCTTTTGGCATCATCCAGTGCAGTAGTGATGTACGTGGTCTTCCTCTGTTTATTTTCCCCCCATGTGCCCTTCCAGTATTGTTTTGAACAACGATTCTCCTCTTAAAAAATGTGGCCCATCCAGTTCCTTTGCCTTTGTTTTATTGTTTGTATTATTGTCTTTTTTCTTCCACGATATCTAGGACTTCTTTATTGGATATATGTTGAGTCCAGCTTATTCTTTCCATTCGCCTCCATATCCACATCTCGAACGCCTCCAGTCTTCTGATGTCGTCTTTTCTCATCGTCCATGTCTCTGAGCCATATAACACCACACTCCATATCAGTGTTTTAATCATTCTCTTCTTTAGCCCTACTAATGTAAATAAGAACACTTAGTTATCGAGATTACTCCTCATTATTTCCTTCCTTTGGTAGAATGCTTCCTTTCCCATTGCAATTCTCCTTCTTATTTCCTTTGACATCTGGCATCTTCCGTGATAAGGCTGCCAAGGTAGCAGAATTGTTTCACTTGTTCTACCTTCTGTCCATAGATTGTGATGTTTGCCTCCTTTCCTTGCTCTTTACTGATGACCATCACTTTCGTCTTTTGATGTTAATCCTCATACCATATTCTTCGGATACGAAGGCCAGTCTATCCATGATGTTTTGTAAGGCTTTTTCTTTGTTTGCTAACATAGCCTGATCGTCTGCAAATCGCAATGCTGGTACCAATACTCCTCCTACTTTGATTCCTTCATCCAACTCCTCTAGTGCTTCTTTGATCAGTTCTTCGATGTATATATTGAATAGCAGTGGTGACAGCGGGCATCCCTGTCTTACCCCTCTTCCAATCTTTCCCGGTTCTGTCATGTCTCCTTCTATTCTTATTCTCACTGCTTGTCCCATGTAGAGATTACCGATTAGCCGTCTTTCTCTCCAATCCACTCCAAGTCTTCGCAATGCCCTCATTAACTTAACCCAGTCCACTCTATCAAAGGCCTTTCTCATAGTCTACAAAGCATATGTAGACATCCTTGCCATGTTGTATACTTCTTTCACTTAGTACTCTTAAAGATCCAATGGCATCCCTAGTCCCCATCCCTCTTCTAAATCCAAATTGATCATTGCCAAGGAAGTGGATGCTATCAACTTTGCCTGTATTCTTTTGGTGAGAATTTTCAGAACAATTTTGGCTGCATGACTAACCAAGCTGATCATTCTAAATTCCTCACAATTTACTGCATTCAATTTCTTCTCTACAGGAATCATAACTGTCTGTAGGAAGTCTTCTGGCCATATCCCAGTTGCATAAATGTCACGACAAATTTGATATAGTACCTTCCTTCCCTTCTCTCCAGTGATTTTAGCATTTCACTGGGTATGTTGTCAACTCCTTCTGCCTTGTTGTTTTCCATTTCTTCTATGGCCTTTGTTATTTCTTCTTCTATTATGTCTGGTCCTTTATCCTCCAGCTCTTCATTATATTCTTTTCACCTAGGTCTATGGGTCTATTATCTTTCATGTAAAGCTCTTCAATGTACTCTTTCCACCTTTTCTTCACAGTTTCATGATCAGTTAACAGTTTTCCTTCTTTATCTTTAATTGTATTACCACTTCCTCCTCTTCCTGATTTCTTTGTCAGTCTTTTTACCCTTTTATATACTTGATCATATCTTCCTCTACATTGCATGTCTTCTATTTCTTTGCACTGTTCCTCCCACCATTTCTCTCTTGCACTGTCTGTTGTTTTTCCGTAATTTATTATTTAGTCTTCTGTATTCCTTCTTTGCTTTCTCTGTAGTTTGATGTTTCCAATGCCTCCTCTCCTCCATGAGCTTGATCATTTCTGATGTAATCCATGGTTTCTTTGCACATTCTCCTTCTTTGTAGCCTAATGTTTTTATTGCCTCTTCTGACATAATGTCCTTTAGTTTCTGCCAGCGTTCCTCAATCGTTTTATTTCCACTTGTTTGCTCAATTCGTTTTTCTATGCCTTCCGATAGTACCTGTCCTTTTTCCTTAATTGCTTCTCTATTCCATTTCTTCTTTATCATTTTCCTTTTCCTGATTAATTTGAGGTTTAATTCCATGTTTATGCCCACCAGGTTATGGTCCGTGTCTGCATCTGCTCCTGGGTAGGCACAGGCATTCTTTACACTGTTCGGTATCTCTTTCTAACCATGATGTAATCAATCTGGTGTCTTGATCTATCACCTGGCATTTTCCATGTATACCTCCTTCTTTTGGATGGTTAAAACCAAGTGTTTGTTACTATTAACTGTTGGCGCTTGCATATATATATATATATATATATATATATATATAATAACTCTCTCTCTATATTATAATAACTCCCCAGAAGAAGTAGGCCTATCGCCACTAAATTCAATTTTAAATGTTAGGCCTAATTATTTACAATAACAAAAACTATGCAAAAGAAAATTGATACATTTAAAATGTGGTGTTTCAGAACTTCAGAAGGATGCTAAAAATCAGTTGGAAGGATAAAATAAGTAATGAAAATTTTTTGAAGAGAATGGAAAACAGAAAGACCCTGATGAAAGAGATTGCTAAAAAGAAAACACAGTATGCTGGACATTCAATGAGAGGAACATGCACACAGCAAGCTCTAAATGTCTTGGAAGGGAAATATGAAGTTTTAGAATAATAGAAAAATTCTAATTACTTTATATATATTATAAGTGAAAATTCGTTCTCGGAATAACATGAAATTATATGAAAAACAGCAATGACAGATACAAAACATGCAAAACAGAACTGAATTGCATTAATAAACGTTACTAACTTAGTAATGAAGGCTTCTTCTATGAATGTATATTCCAGACCGCTACATAAAACATCTAATATTACTAATGTTTCTAAATAAGAACACTGATCATGGTGAAGGGTGCTGGTGGTGGTGATGGTGGCTACAAACAAAGGGAGTTATTATTATATAGAGAGAGTTATTATTATATATATATAATAATGAGGGGGAGTCTTTATTATATATATAATAATGATGGGGGGAGTCATTATTATATATATAATAATATAATAATGAGGGGGAGTTATTATTTTATGGGAGTCATTATAATACCGGGCCACAGAATTATGAATCCTTTGAAGTTGATGTGAGATTTTAAATGTTATTAGGTGACAGGAACCGTTCACTGGTGCAGTGGTATTGCTCACAGAAAGTTAATGGCATTGGAAATTAGCATTTTCGGCAGATATAGGCTATTCATGCATTTTAATGATTTTAATATTCGAATACAAGGTAAAGCGGCGCTCATCTGCGATTATTAGACTCCTATCCAACGTTGCAGCATACTGCCAGAAAGAGGCATTGTTGAGATTGAGAATCAGCTTTCAAGAAGCTGCTTCAGTCAATTTTCTCGTTCTGACAAATATAGCCAAGAAGCGGTGGCTCCCTTTCTATGCTTGTTTGCTCAAGATATCATTTAAAGTTTGAGAAAACAGTTCCGGGAACGCTTCTTTGATTTGAATGCATGTTCGTCGGAAATAAGACTTTTTACAAATCCTTTTGACTTTGATTTTGCTGAATTATGATGCAGTGTCTAATGCAGGCTGCAGACTATCAATTGCGATTGAAACTGTTTAGCTACAGTGAGATAAATAACGCAAATGGATATCTGAAAAAATTACATAAAACCAGAGGCGTCATTTGGGGGGCTGAGCGGGGCCGTGGCCCTCCAAGGAAATGAAAATATTAATTTATAATGTATTAAAGTGCAAAAATTGCCCAAAAATTGCAAAAAATTGCTAATTTTCAACATTTGCCCTAAAATTTGCCAAAATTGCAAAAAATTATAAAAAATTGCAAACATTTGCAAAAAAATTGCAAAAAATGCCTAAAATTTGCAAAAAATGCCCAAAATTGGCAAAAATTTGTCAAAAATTTAGAAAAAAATGTTCTCGCCCTCCCAAGAAAAGTGTGAAATGACGTCACTGCATAAAACTGCGGTTCAAAGTGTGCAGTTCATAAAAATAAGTCAGGATCAAATCAAATCAAATTTTGATTTGAAGAACTGTTGAGATTTGAAGTAAAGTCTTCAGACTTGCTTTCAAGGAAATTTGAAAGAATTCTATCATTGCCTTCCATGTGATCAGTTTATTCATCTTAAAAAGCTTGCTCGTTAATTTATTCCTGCTTTTGGCATTATGCACTTGTGGGAAAAGTAATTTCCAAAGATAAAGCAAGACTAATAAATGCATTGGAAATTAGCATTTTCAGCAGGGTGTCCCGTCACTTCCTGGACCGTCACTTCCTGGACCGTCACTTCCTGGACCGTTCCTAATGTTCTATCTGTTATGTGTATGTAAACAAGTGTATACACTATGATATACAAATCGTTGTGATCTGCAATAATACTTAGAATTACTTACTTAGAATATATAATATAGAAATTCGAGATATTTTACTTACTTCCTTACAATGGTTTGAGTAAGCAGTGGACCAGTGACGCAGACTAGAACTATTCAAATTTTGAATCGTTGGATTACGGTTACGGTTATTTTTTACCACCTACACTGGGCGGAGGGGTCAAAAACTGCCCAAAAATTGTTGACACAATGGACAGCCCCCAAAATACCTACCTACCTACCTATATACCTATTTACTTCCATTTACAATGACGGACCAGGAAGTGACGGTCCAGGAAGTGACGGTCCAGGAAGTGACGGTCCAGGAAGTGACAGGGAACCTTTCAGCAGATATAGGCTATTCATGCATTTTAATGATTTTAATATTCGAATGCAAGGTGAAGCGGCGCTCATCTGCGATTATTAGACTCATATCCAACGTTGCAGCATACTGCCAGAAAGAGGCACTGTTGAGATTGAGAATCAGCTTTCAAGAAGCTGCTTCAGTCAATTTTCTCGTAGCCAAGAAGCGGTGGCTCCCTTTCTATGCTTGTTTGCTCAAGATATAATTTAAAGTG